>JAYKAV010000833.1:1289609-1352793 GCA_035582835.1 Phoebastria nigripes | reverse complement strand
ATGGTATGGAATACCCCATTGGCCAGTTGGGTCAGCTGTCCTGGCTATGCCCCCTCCCAGCTTCTTGTGCACCTGGCAGAGCATGGGAAGCTGAAAAGTCCTTGAGTAGTGTAAGCACTACTTAGCAACAACTAAAACAGCAGTGTGTTATCAACATTCTTCTCATACTAAATCCAAAACATAGCACTATACCAGCTACTAGGAAGAAAATTAACTCTATCCCAGCTGAAACTAGGACAGTATTGCAAAAAAAAGACAATCAACATCAACACAGCTTGATCCAAGCTGATGCTGAGTTGCTGACTTGACCTGGGAAGGTGTAGTTACCTCACATTGGTTGTGCATGATTGCTTGTCATAAAATGAAAGGTTAAAGAAAATGATGTGCCATCGTAGACAGAATGGCATTTAGAAAAAGTAATAATAATCAAAAGTCCTGGCTGTACTTGAGTAAAAGTAGCCAAGCTCTGATTGCTTTCTAAAGGACTCAGACTGTGTGATATATACTTGTTTTTATAAACAGCTATCTGAAAGCACATGTGAACTTGTGGCAGACATGGGCTTGACCTAAAAGTCTGGCCTGAAATAAATTTGGTATGTGGAATTCATTTTCACGCAGCAAAATCCATTTTACTCACAATGAATTGAAATAACCATTGCAAGAGAGATGCAAGCAACACCCACCATGCTTGCTCTCTGATACAAGGCCAGGAGCACTGCTTGGTCTAGCATGGCTGAAAACCTCATGGCCGTATCAGCTTCACAACATAGTGCTTGTTCCCATGCCAGCTTGGACTGCTGAAGCTTTGTGCTGATATTGCTCCCTGAATGATGATAGCTTTGAGACACATCTGCAAATAGAAACTTGCCCTTGGAAATTTATTGGGATTGGGCTGGAATTGTCACTCAGACAGTGACTTCTGTCACTTATTAGCTCCCTAAGGCTGAGCTTCCTTGCAGTATTTTTCCAAAGGTTGATCTGTCCTGCTCACCAGGTGTGCAGAACTTCTCTGACTCTTTACAGAGGAAGATTCAATGTTCCTAAGTCAGTTTAAGGAGCCAGTTGCTTTCCCATTGCTTCACAAGTTCCTGCATCTCGTTCCCACTATTTTTATCCTTCTAGAGTTACATCTTCAGCTCCCACTCACTCGCATATTTTCCAGTGTCATTGCTTATTTGCCAGATGGGAGACACAGTTAGTCCTCACGGTCCAGTAACATTGAGTATCATCAAAATCTACACAAATAAACACATGTTCTGAAAGTAAATGCTCTTCCACAGCCCAAGTGCATCTCAGAAAGCACAGGAGGCAGCAAAAGGAACAAACCACTACCCACAGCGTCAGCCCCTTGCTGTGTGATGGTGTTACCCTCTGCGAGAGGCAGCAGCCAGCATGCCTTCTCAGGGAGTTACAGGCTGGTCTCTGTGGCTGCGGTATACTACATGGACAGGGTATCAATAGAGATAAGAATTAATCTCTGCCCATGTAATATTAGGCAGGTGGCAATGTGTAAAGCACACAACTTATCCATCCTTAGAAATGCATATAACCATAATCTCTTTTTATGGAAAAGCCTGTCATTTCAGCCTTGATACAGCTCAGTCCAGAACTGGGCATATGTGGTGCTTGTGGATCATAAATAATAAAACCAGGACTGGATGTAGCCTCCTTGTTGTTGTGGGCTCTGCAGCAGGGAACTTGCTGTGCTGGTCAACGCCAGTGAGAGGATGGGTGTCCGCCTACTTTTGTGTATTCCCTTTCTTTCTCCTCCTGTAAATCCCCTGCTGCACTGCAGCTGAGGCTGGGGAGAGAGTTGTTGAAGTACAGTTATTAATTAAGGATGAGCTAGACATTCTAGATCAGCTGTGCACAGCTCTCCGTAATCCTTAACATTTGTTGTGTTCTCTGTTAGCTTTCACAGTGACACTTGGCATTTTCTTAATTGTCAAAGATGTTTTAAATTGATCTTTCTAAACTGATTTTCTCTCTTGTCACATCCGCCACTTCATGTCAGGCTTCAAACATTCCTGTTCTGGCTCAACCTCAGTATCCTTACAGTATTTGATATGTTTTCTCTGGGAAACATCTGCTAGATTCCAGAATCATTTCCTGTTATTCCTAAATGCCAAGGTTAATACTGGATGTGGCTGTTTTTAGTACTGGCCTCATTATTGTAGGCATCCCTTAGAGGCTCCATTTTCTTTTTCCCTAACCTTTGGTTATTTACACTAGTGAAAATACATCTCATTCTTATGGCGTTGAATTAACAGTGCAAATATCATCTCTGATTATTTTAGGCATTGTCTGTCTATTTTCCTGTTCACCAAGGACTGATTCCCTAGCTCCCCCCTCCCTTTCATCTTGAATGCTACTTTTCTCATCACCATTATCAGAACTTTAATTATAAAGTACCACTTGCTATGACTGTGACTGGCAGAACCTGGCCTTAAAGTAATACTTTTCGTCTTTTCTCTTTTTCTTTTTTTTTTTTCATATAACTCTACTTATGATTGGCTTCAGAAAGATTATATTTAAAGGAAATTCACATTGAATTATAGTTTGATCAGTATTCCAAATTTCGGTTATTAGAGTTTAAGCAGAGTATACTTGGGGACTGCATTCATCAAATAGGTTGTGCATACCTGTGCTGGAGAGGACAGGGAGAGAACAATCAGCAGTATTAATTTGTTACTCAAAGCTGACAAAAATAATCTTTAATATTCTTCCCTTATGTACATTTCCTCCTGGTTATCTTGACTGGAGAAAACAGTTTGTAGCATAGAAGAATTTCATAAGCTCATTTTCACTAGTTCCAAAGATTAGTGATGACACAAGCTGTGGAAAAAAATGCTAATCATGTGAAATTATAATTTATATGTTGCTGAATATCACCTTGTTTTGAATTAAATAAGGTTCATGTTCCAACATGGAGCCTAGCTGAAAATCTATACTTAAATCGCATTTCAACTTCTGATGATTAAGGCAGGCAAGAAATAGAGTAAGGAAAATACCCATTGCTTTTTCTTGTACTGGATAGTTTTAATAGCCAGTGGTTGACGTCTTAAGGACTTTTAGGTACCAGTGTCTTTGATGAAGTACTGGTTAAATCATAGGCTTGGGTAAGCATATAAAATTTTCTGTGTATGTGAAAGACTCTAAACTGTGCAAAATTGCATGCAAATAAGCATTCTTCTTTCTATCTTTTTTTTTTGCCTTCCCGCCCCCTCCCCCCCYCTCCCCCAACAGCTTCACCCTTTTTCACTTTTCAGTTGATCCTCAGATCAGCAGCCAAAATGACAGCTAGGCTGGAAATTCTGTTGTCTGCTGTACTGCTGCCACTCTGCAGGATGTAACCATTGAGGGAAGAATAGAATGTCAAATACTGATGTCAAATGAAATTCCTTTAAAATTGGTGAGAACTTAGCCTTTGTAAGGACTGATTCAGACATTTAAGACAGCTGAAATCTAAGTGTATATGAGACTTTATACATAATTGCTTAAGAGGTACAAGCAATAACAACTTAATTACTTATGATTTCTACAGCTTTATAAAGAATATTTAAATCAAGCCACCGGTTGTGCTGGAAATGCAATTATATCTAAGTAACAGCTGCTGTTTTACATTAACCCCTGCTTCCAATCAACATATTTTAAAACTACCATATGACAAAAGTATAAATTTAGTGGGAGTATCCTAAAATCAATAGCAAACAAAAAAAATCCACTTTTTTAGATTTTCTTTTTTGAAAAAAGAAACGAGAAAGAAATTTAAAATCTCTGTACTAATGTGAATTATTTGTATTTGTTTACTTACAAATTATTTGCTAGTACTGTTTTCCCATGTGCACATGCCTGCTGTAAATAGCTTTAAAATGCCATTTCTAATGGAATTTCTGTAACTTTTATTTGCATTAATTTTAAATGGGAGCTTCAGTATAGGTGCTTGCCAGATATTAGTACTAGCCGTTTTGCTGGGCTTATGTTGAAACTTGATATTTGCCCCATCTTCCTTGAAGGTTCCTCCTTTTTTTGGTTTTCATTTTTCTCAGAGAAACAAAATGAAAGGACTTGGCAGGGCAATTCAGCCTGACACTCTGAGCCATTGTGTGAGTCATTAGAAGAGACTGGAAGATATGCTCATTCTTGCCAGCAATTCAGCCTTTCTACAGGGTTCTTGTTTAGAAGTAATGGACAACCTTTCCATTGCAATCCCTCACTCATGCCTGACTGCAGCGTTAGTGCCAGAATGATGGACTTTCCCACCATAAATACAGCAGCAAATGTCAATTATTTTGAATATTTCTAAAAAGATCTTCTTTAATCTGTTCTGCTGTCTGCTCAGTGATTTATTAATTAATTAATTGTTTTCATGGAAAAAAATATGTACTGTTTCACGGAGGGAACACAGTGAAGCAAACTATTTAAGGTAACTAACAGTGTGGTAAGTTTATTCATGCTATTTCTTACTGAGTTCCCCATGGACAGGACAACTGAGAAACAATGCATGAGCAACAATTGTCCAGATATTTTCTAATACAGATTCCATTTCTTCTCAGCTCTGCCTTCCATTGCTGTTATGTGTTATACAAATCTCTCTGCAGTTAGCCCTGGTTTGTAGTTTGAAAGATGTAATAAGCAGTTTGGGTTTATGATTTCTCCATCTGCTTGAAATAGAATTGAAACTGTTGTGAGCTAGCCTCAAATTTAAGCTTTCCAAAAATTCAAACCAGGTCTCTCTAATCTTCAGAAAACCCTCTTTTCTTTTAAACGGAATCCCAAGTGTCTTTCTCCCACTGCTATGCCTTTAACCACTGCAGTGAAACAAAAATGTATAGGGAATCTAAAACCAAACAAAAACTACCAACACAAAAACCTGAAGTCAAATTGATGTATCTTAGCATTGTGGAAAATCCATGAGGTGGTAAAAACAGTGTCACGGTCTTTGGAGTACCAAAGAGTGAGGAGTAGTATGAAATTTTCTGTAAAATACATTAATGTTTTTCCTTTAACAAGGAAAACATTATGTTTTCCTAAACAAGGTTCTGTTTTCAAAGGATATTGAGACCGAAACTTTTAGTTAGGTGATGCCCAGGGGGAAGATTTTTTTCTTTTAAATTTTAGACAAGTTACCAAACGTGAATGCACCTCTTCTGCTATCTGCACTGTCAAGATAAGTATATATCCTAAGTAATGCTGTCTAAGATGTTGCCTGGGACTGTTCTCCACTGAGGCAGGCAGGCTGTGGTCAGTTTTGTTACCTCTTACTGGTATTTACTGAATCACCTTTAATTCAGTCATGTTACTTGGTCTCTGACAAAACCGATGGTTATTTTTATCTAGTTCTGGAAACATGGTTTCTAGAGCAGCTTTTTGCATGACATCACCTCTCAGCAGCATGATCACCCATGGACAGCCTGCAGTCTGTAAGCAGGGAGCGTGGATCTGAGAGTCTAACAGACATGTGTTCCCCAGAGGACACTTGAGCTGCCTCTGAGCTCGTATTTGGAAGTTCATTGGCTGCATGATCCATCAGCCTGGTCTCAAAAACAACTATGTGCTGGTACCCAGCCATCTGGGTAGACATACCTAATGCAATTTATTTTGAATCACAACCCTGAGATTGTTCTGTGGATTGATTTCTCAAAATATTAAAGTCTGACATGAATCCAAATAGCTGGATATAAAGGTCTGTGGTACTGATGTTATTGCTGCCAACCATTATAAACAGTCTGTTTTACTACTTTTTGGGGGGGAACAAAGCCCACATTCACTCAAGAAAAGAGGGGTGTTGGCCAGTTCCAATAAACATTAATAGATTTTTACCATTTGTGGTTTTACTAGAGCAAATTGACACAACTTTCTTGCCAATTCGTTACCACTCCTTTAGTTGTGAAAAACAGATGAGCAAATATAGCGTGTGTGTGACGGAGTGAGAAACAGGTTCTACTCCAACATTTGCTGGAGTTTTATGCCTTATAACCTGCTCGGTAAGCTGCATGCTTGACTGAAAAGGAAATGATGTGTTCAGTCGATGTCAGGCCAGTGTCAACATGATGTTCATGTTAGTGCAGATTTAGATGCAGAAATCAAACATTGGTTTGGGGAAGCAGACATTGTTGCTTAGAGGTACTGCCAACCATGGGAACTTGTCATTAGTTGAGTGGCAGTAGATATCTACACCAGTGAGTTGTAAGACAGTCAAGATCTGCTAGATGTACTAATATGCCATCTTTGTTTCTGTAATTTAACTGAGACCAGGAAAGAGAGAGACTGTGAAGTAGGGTGAAATACTTCCTTCTTCACCTTCAGAAAGAAATGTTGTGCTAGGAAAGTCCAGCTATATTGCTTCCCTAGTGAGATAAACCACTTTCTTTTTCTACTGAAACTAGTGTAAAAAAGACGGAGGTTCTGATAATATACTACTTGAGTTGCTTTTTTTCCCTTTACAATTAAGCTGCAGGAAAAGCAGCTGGTGTTAAAGATGTGTGGTAATGAGAACACACAAAGAGACTAGATCTGACTAAAGCTCTGTCTAACCACTATTCTCCCTTCAGTAGCAGCAAACGGTGAATGACCAGGGAAAGGTGTAACAGGTTAAACACATGGAAATATTTCTGCTCTACACCTTCTCAGTTTCTGCTGATCTGAGGCTCAAGCACAGAGGTTGCATCAATCCAGCAGTGGTTTCTCACCTTCTGAAGTCTGCTTTTACTTCTAATTCCAATAGCTCTTTCACCTTTTGCTAGGGATTACTTTTCTTCCTCAGTAATTTTTTAGAGTTTTCCTCCAATATCTAAAGTAGCTGCTACAACATGGAAGGTGCTTTCGTGGTTTTGTAATATTTTTTTTTTATCTGTTTGGCTCAGGGCCTGATTTTCCTCAGTCTACCATTCCTCCATTGTTGGTTATTGCTGAAATACGCCAGTATGATGTAGGGTATTGGCAATTATGTTACTTCCTGCTGCTCAATGTCCTTTACCACGTTTTCCAGTTTGTTAAACACTGATTTCCATCCATATGTATGTATGTATCAAATCTTGTTTCTCTAAAAACACAGTTAAAAACATTTCATTGAAAAACTTGATATTTCATTCCTCCTTGATGAAGTTTCTTTCTTGTAGGGGAAAAAACAGTAATTATTCACGTTGAACACGATTTACTCCTCAGACAGTAGTCTTCAAATCAGTCCTTGCTGCACACTGCTAGATTTTTTTTTTAAGGCCAGAAGAAATCATTATTGACAGTTAGTCTTAACTCTTGTGTAGTGCAGGACACATCATTTCAGTGTATAGCTCCTTCAGCAGGACCCCTGACACGTCCCTCAGAAGGACACCTCATTTTAATTAGATGCTAGGAATAAAGCTATCAAAATGATCAAAGAAAGTACCACCCTGGCCATTCATTTGGCAAGTTATTGCCTAAGTTCATGTCATTAGTCCCGGTAATGATCTTGCAATGAAGTCAGTGACAAAATTCTAGTAAATAACCAATATTGAGCCCATTGTTTCCAAGTCAAGTTTAGAGGAAATAAGAAGAGACTTACTTGTCCATTCGATGTGGCAATGTGTAGTCTGGAATGATTATTATTCTCACTTTAAACTGTGGCAATAGTTTGCCACCATTGCAGTTCGGAATCATACGACATTATGCTGTTCAAATGTGCCATGTATGCATATGCAGCTTTTACTGACGTTTTCACCTTGTTGCAAGTTTGCCTTCCAAAATTGCTTTCAAAAATCTGATGTAGAAATAAACCCAAAATATATGAGATTGAATTTTAAAAAATTGTAATTTCAACTATAGATTTCTTTAGAATACCTCAACAGACCTGTAAAACAATAATGCCTGTGTATTAGCAAGTAATTCAGTACATTAAGAGAGGATTTAAGGAGTGAAATAGTTGTGGCTGAGGAACTGATGTTTAAACTGTGCTTATTTTTTCTTAATCTACCTCAGACTAGCTCCATTCTGTTACCCAAACAGCCATTAGCGGACAAACAGAACACATATTCCAGTTTTGTTTCTCCTGAAAGAATTCCAGTTTTCATACTCTGATACCAGTCTGCAAAGCGGGGAAATCAGTGAATTAATGAAAACCACATTCCAGAACCAAACTAAAAATAGATACAGTCAATTTCTGCATTCCTCTTACTGGACTTCTCCATAAGAGATAACATAGCTACTGGGTTTAACTTGTTCTCCAATCAACCTCGTTATTGCAGTAGCTGGTTCCTTGCAGCTGAGAATGACTTTGGAGTCTTGACTTAAGTTCTTCACATTGGCTTAAACAGTAACGGTGCCATTTGAATTTGCTGGATTGTTTCATCTGGGTATTTGAAAATCAAATCTAACCCTGCATGTATTTTCAGTAGTGCTCATCAGTAAAGCCTTTGAAATGAGAAATTGGTGGGCAGTTTTCCTGGTGATTCACGAGGCTGATAATTCTATCCCTCTTCCTTCTTGACAGCAATAAAACAATGTGACTTAGCAGAAACGTAAGTTAGCCTTTTCAGACAGCCTCCCCAGCAAAGGCTGCAATCTGACCCACGACATTAGCATTGCAGAATGACAACTTCTCACCACCACCCCACCTGAGACTTCTTGCCCGCTCACTGCAGATACAAAACAAGTAGTCACAGGCATGACATTATGATTTGCAGTTGGGGCTGGGCAAAAGTTTTCTCTTAATAATAAATCTTTAGTCCTCCTAAAGCTCTTCAATCATTTATATTTAATACAGCAGCAATATCAGCTGTGGAAAAGAAAATGTCATGGTGATATGTCCATAGATAAGGGACTAGAACCCCCATTTAAATTCTCTGTGCCGCCTAGCAGGAATGTGGATCTTAATTTTCCGGCTGCCAGGCTAGCAGGTGCACAGAGAAAGCTCTGACAATTTGCTGTGGACTCTGTCTTATTTCTGTGAAGGAGCATTCCCAGGAGCAAGGATGGGATCTGAGGTACATCTAGCTCCAAGGAAGGTGCCCTAACAATGAGATTAGAGTGTTGCTTTCTTGCTCTCTTGCACTATTTAAGTCTTTTAGAAAAAGTAGAATGGCTCCTGCAGGGTAGGGTAGATGGGTACATTTTAGGACATTCAGAGTCACCTCAAAATACTCTGTAAATGTTCTTGAACACCCCTCAGAATACCCACCAACCTTGAACATTCAGCTGGAAGGGAGAGGCAGTCCCAGACTGTTGGTGTGATCTGAGCCTAGAGTGCATTTGCACTTGAATTCCTTAACTAATAGCTGAGCTTCCTTTGACAAGAAATTTTGCGGGGAGTTTCCCTCAATCAAGAGTATCTGCTATTGGTTATTTTAAGGGACTGTTGCTAATGTTGGGGGTTTTTTGTACCCTGGAATGAAAACTTTTCCTAGTTTTGAAGGACTATCCTATATTTCATTCATTTCCAAGATGAATAAAGCTGAATCAGTTAATCAGAGCTCCACAGAATACTCTGTCAGTGTAGATCAATCCTGTTTTCAGTGTAGCAACCATTTTAAACCTCAGAGTTTTAAGAAGAACTGATCACACAGAAAAATCTCTTTGTGGTTTAAGACGACAGTGTAAGGGCCCTGTCTGAAGTGTAATTCAGAGATATGACTTCATGTTTCAGACTTTGACTATTAAAAATGAATATTCTTTAAGCTTCTGTTCCTGCATTTGTACCCCAATAAGAAAATACTATGCAAAGAAAAAGTCTTCTGGACAATCTAATTAATGACTATGTAAACAAGCTATGCTTCCCACATGTGCATAGTATTATGTTTTATTAGAAAGATTTATGTCATACTATACATACCAGCTAGCCACTGCCCTCTGGAAGACCTCAATGTTTATGAGTGTAGACCTTCCTGGAGCAGTGTGGAAATTACCAACCAACCACAGCAGAAATTACAAGTGGTTATGGTATTCTGTTATGCTGAGAAGATTGTAAAAGAAACGGCTTTGGAGCCAAGCAGTGGTGATGGAGAAGGGGGCGATATGTCTCTGAGCTTCTCTTGAATGTCTCTTTGAGATAGAACATCTTTGTGTGTTTCAAAGGAGTATTCTCAGAAGTTAAGGTGCTCTTAGAGAAAGGACAGGGTGAAAAATCTTCTGACTGCAGTGGGACAACTGCTTGAAGGATGAGGAAACTGTCCAGAGTTAAAGAACTGGGGGAAGCTAAGACAAGTACTGTGAATACTCACTGCCTTAGAGGTTTTTATTTGTGATGAGAGTTAGTCTATCTTTGCTGAAGATTGTTTCATTTCCCCACATGGTCTTGTTTGTTTGAGATGCTTTTTCAAAATTGAAATGTGTTTTTAAAACATTATAGTCTAGAAGATCTACCTTGTAGGTAGAGTCTCAAGACTACCTTGAAGAAGCCTAACTAGGACTAACTCATGTATTCGTCCTTTCATATCTAACAGTAATTTTTGGTATGAGTACTTGCTGTATGATATACAGCATCAAGGAATAAAGAAAAAAAGTCTTTGATTCCTAGCATTGTTTATGTTTTCTGGTTGATTTAACTATCTCCCACAGGGACTATGACTGTGCAATGACTTTGAGAGTAATGCTCCATCAACAAATCATAGAATGAGAGAATAATTTGGGTTGGAAGGGACCTCTAGAGCACTCCTCTGCAGTAGTTTTACCTTGGAGTTGTGGGGACTTCTTTGTTCAGCCAAGGCAAATTTCTGCCACACCTGTATGACTTTCTGCATGTTTAAAAGGATTGTTCTTGTCTTTGATAAGGCTGTCATAACCACACTCCAAAAATAGTTCTTTGCATTCTGAGTAGAGAAATGATTTTGCCTGGATCAGTGAACATAGCAATAATAACCATAAAGCTTACTGCAGTTTTTGCAGAAGAGGTTTCTTAAATACCCAGAGTGGTCTGTCAGATGCAACAAAGCATGCAAATGAACTGGGTTATAAAAATAATTCTAACGTATAATTTTATGAACACAATCCTTGAAACTCTTTTTCATCACTGAGAAGTGAAGATACAGAAAATTACAAGGCACAATTGTTTACTGCTACAGAAGTAACACAAACACGCTAAGCTATCACCCAAAATCGTTCACATAGTTCACTTGATTGGAATAATAAATTAAGCTGTTCTGTTTTCCAAGAAATTAAACATTTTGGTACAATAAAAGTTTCATGTACTGCCAATAATGTATTATTTCCTCTTACAACCACATAAACAATTAAAGGCATAATGGAGAAAGGGCAAATTATTTTCTGTGGCCCTGGATGTCTCAATAAAAAAAAAAGTTGTAACAATTTTGTTGATGCACACAGCTTAAATTAGATGATCGGTTGTCATTGTGCTTGTTTTTAAGAATACTTGAAGAGTAAAAAGTCTGCTACAGTCAAGAGGTTTAAGCTTGGAAATGTGCTTTATGAGTGGAGATGATAGTGTTAACTGTAAAGATACTGCTCTATCAACAAATGGTTTGAAATGAGAATGAATATACACTTCCAGCTAATTTTCCATTTCATAAGCTGCGTAATACAGCAGAGAACCCTATGGTTAGTTATTATTTTTCCTTGAAAATTGTGTAACAAAAATTCACTGTCTTTTTTCCTCATTTGCTGAGAGAGTTACAGAAGATGTTTCATTCTCTAAAGTTTGAATGAATGAAAATCTTGAACCATATGTCCACAGTGATGATTTCCATAGTCTTCAGCTGCATAAATCCTAAAACTATCTCCATTTTATTAGAAGTACATTGAAGAAAGATTTCGTACATTAGGTAAGGTATGTTTTTAAAGCTCTCTAAGAATTATAAATATCTTAAGATGATATAATGTCAGTGGCTGTTACTTACGTTTCTTTCGTCATACTGTGTTGTATGCTTTAAAATACACTTCTAAAATTAAAACCTATTTATATAGCATGTGCTGAGCTTTATGATTCAATGCATTTTCACTGAAGATTAAATTATAGTAAAGATATGATGACACTTTTTTTATTATAAATGTAACCCTAATTTAAAAACTATCATGGCAAAATAAATATATAAATAAATAAATACACGTTTTGCTAGGAGATTTCACAATGTCATTAAGATGAACAATCACTGCGATCCAATTCAAACACATCCTTTAAAAAARAAGATATATCAGGAAATTGTAAGCATTGGTGAAAGATTGAAAGTTCACAGAAAGCTGTGCATGGTTTCTTTGTATGAAAGGTATTATCTATTGAGAGATTCATACATGTTTTGTTTGCGCAGACTTCAGGCATTTTAAGAAATAGTTTATTTTTCTATTATTCAGTCTTAGTGCTCTAAATTTCTTAATATTTGTGGAAGGAAAAATTTAAATGTTTTTCCTCCTAGTGTAAACAGCCTTGGACAGGTGGCAAAATTTTTGAATGATAATTCTCTTTGTGCTAGAGTCTAAAGTTAATGTTAACGGCACTGGTAGAAACGGTAATGAACCTATTTAAAAGTAACAACAAAACAAAAACTAGGTTGTGTTTCTATACTTTGAAGCTGATCATATGAGGACAGTTTTAAACACTGCATTGAAGTTTGTGACAACTTTTACTCTGAAGGCAGTAGAAATGGAAGAAAAGTATATGACATACCAAGGGCTTCCCCCCCACACCCCTGGAAATGCATCTGTCTTAATATTCCTCTTATTTTAAGTGATTTCACCTTTACCTCTTTCCAAGAAAGATGATCACTCCATCTCAGCCATTCCTGGTAGAACTGCTCTATGGTCATAAAGGCCCTTCCATTTGAAATTCAGGGTACTTTTTTTGCCTAATAAAAGCTTTACATAGAGCCTTATTTTTACATTTTCTGTCCCTAATCCTTCTGTGATCCTAAGCTCCCCTGGCAGCACAATGACTGACTGAACTATGCCCAGGGGGAACATTGCAGGTATCTTGAGCAATACATCTCAACGGCCAGTGCATTCCAATTATTGCCTAAAATAACCTGGTGGCTATAAGTTTGGTCGTCTTCTGACCTTGCAGATGGCAGGAAGGTAGTATTACATAGGCTTATTAAACTGTGAATTTGACATTTTATATCTAATAATCATAAGCTGTGAGATATTTTAGAGACCATACTCTCCAAATAGCATTTGTCACTGACAGTTTCAGCTGTCAAGCAGGACAGAAATAAAACTGAGTGGAACAAATCCTCTCTCATCAGAGAATGGGGGAGGTAGAAAACATTTCTCGTTTTTCTCCACCGTCACCATGCTAATTGGGGAAGTATGCCTTAGTCCTTATGTATTCTCCAATTATTTGAAGAGGTCTAAACCTCCTCCAGATGGAGTTCAATGTGATGCTGACTAAGTAAACTTGGCTATGGCAGCTGTACTTTACAGTACTGCATAACTATGGGCCAGGTCCAGTGACACATAGAGTTGTCTTCTGCAACACTGAGGTCTATAAAGATTATAGCTATTATCTCCAACAGAGGAGGGTGCAAGACCTAAATGTATGTATAAACATCCTACACAGAAATGTTTACCTGCTCTGTTCACTAGAGTCTATCGGTAATGCCTCACTAAAAAACTTGTTTGAAAAATATGAATTAAAGGGGTTAATTTGCCTTTGTCACCTCAAAATATGAAACGGGGTTCAGTGTTACATACATACAGGCTTCAGCCTGCTTATGCTCATAGCAAACAAGATTAAATGTTGCTAAGGTTTTACTTAAAGATATAAAAAGTTGTGGGGTGGGGGAATCCACTCAGGCTTGCAAAGTATTAAGTAAAAATTTCACGTTAGCAGCCAATATCATTCCCTTTCCTGTTAGCTTAGAGCGTTTCTAGAGAGGCTGTTTTTCTTTTTGCTTTGCTTTTAGAAAATCTTGTCTGACAGTTTTTAGAGTGTACTGAGGATGATAGCTATTGGAGGAAGACTGAAGAAGTCAGGTACTAGGGATTTGAGCTATTGTGGTTGCTTTTGTCGAAGACAAAGCAACGCACACACAGAAGGAGAGAGAAAAAACAAAGAACAGCAAAGACTGAAAATGTAGTTTCTGTTTCTGGCTCATGCTGCAGATCTTACAGCTACAGACAGGCACAGCACCTGGTCTCCTCAGCCACTGTGAAGTCTGTCAAATATCAACATGCTTAGGACTGTGCTTTTAGCTGCCTTCCTAACATGAGAGGAGCGTACAGCAGTGTCACAAAAATAAATAAGAAAAGCAGCTCCAGTAGGCTAAATGAAAGGATGGAAGGGCCAAGAGAGGGAGAAAAAAAACAAGGAAAAGGACAGAAAGGGTGGTGAAGCCTCCCATTCTAGCTGGTTCATAGGACTGACTTACCCAAAGGAGGCAGAAGTCTCAGTGATGCTGTGTGGGTTCCTTTTTTCAGTCTCGTCTACCCACTACCCCAAAACTTCGGACTGAAGAACGAAGTCTAGAATTAGTAGAGTAGCTCTTCTTTTCATCAATTTATTTACCAGTGTGAGCTAAGCTCTAGCATATCAATTTTAGTTAATTCATTTCCATTTCTATACTTTTCATGTTCACCAGTTATGAACATAAGGTAGTTCCGTAAGATTTGAGTGGGCCTTTTGAGTTGTACTAAATTTTTTCTCTGCCATGATCTTTTGATGAGATTTCTAAACAATTTAATGTAACAAGTGAAGCTGGACTTTTGTTATTTGGACAATGTATCATGCAGCCTTTGTCTCAGGGACCTTCATTCTATCACTTAACAATAGAGATAATTTGCATTAATATGGCACTTTCATTTTGGGGCTCTCAATACAATTAAAAAACATTAATTAAACCATTAGCATATCAATACCTTTCTGAGTGTAAGATAGTGCTGTTTCTCTCTCTCTCTCTCTTTCTTATGTGAAAGAACTAATACTCAAGGAGTTGATGTAACTTTCCCAAGATCATTCAAGAGGTTGGTGGCAGAGCCTGGAGCTCTTGGCTCACCTCCTTATAATCCAAGCAATAAATTAATCTCCTTCAGGGTACTGTAACTAAAAGACAAACATGTCTTTTGCATGCATGCAATGTGAGTAAGACTTAATGAATTTTAATTAAAAAAAAAGCTTCCGTTTTATTTTCTCCTAAGCTCAGAAGCATAACTGTATAATCTTTTATGAGTAGGCCCTTGGTACCTCCCTTTAAAAGCCTATCTCCTTTTAAAATGACGTAACTTGTTTCATGGTTGCAATTTTAAGTAAACAAATCTAAAATAGTCACGGGGCAACGTAACCAGTTGCTCAGTATTTCTGTTGAAAGCTGCACTGCTGTTGTACTATATGCCGTCTGAATCTGTTAGCATTTTGCAAGCAAGTGTGATTGAATACCAAAAGGAAAATTTCTGTGCAGTGAGTACTTGTATTTTTATAATTGTGAAGACTTGCCACACCAATATTTTCCTTATTTTTCCCCCAACAGCTGACTAAGAGGTGGTTGGGGATCCATGGCAGTGATCATGGAAATACTGCTTTTAATTATATGTCTTCCCAGAAGTTAAAACCTCTATGGATTAGATCTTTGTAAATACACAGCTGGAGTTTGTTCCTTAATCACATGGGATGGGCTAGTTAAAACAGAAACAAATAAGAAAGAAAAAACCTCTCAATCATATTGAAATTGTTTGTTGTACGGCTATACACTGAAGAGCAACAAATGACTTTGCTAAAATTTATAGTAGGTATTTCAGTTAAAAAAACCCAACCAAACAAAAACCAGAAAACCCTTAACAAAAGAAAGATCTCACAGACAACTAAGTTAACCTGTCATCATTCAAGAGATCTTCTCTCTTTCTGCTCCATCCTCCTGAATATAACATAGGAATAGGTGGGATATATTGCTCGTTAACAAAACAGTTCTGCATTTGACAGAGTTTATGCCTGTGCTCAACTGTATCACACATGTTTGTTTTGTAATGGCTAATGATGTGCTGCCTTCTAGCCTCTAGCTGATTATTATCAGTTGGCTTCACAGACAGATTTTGCTGAAAATGTGTTTGTTGCTGTGCTGCAGAGTCTCTGCTGCCTCTCTTATATCTTGCACGTCTTGGAGAATGTCACTGGAGGTGCTGCAAAYGCTGCTCGGCACAATGTCCTCACCGAGTCAGTGCGACTTCCCCCGTGAGTCAGGCTGATGAGCTGCCTAAAAGGCAGAGATACACACGCAGCTGGGCAGCGTGGTGGATGGGGAGACACAAGACACTGATAAAGAACCATGTTGTGAAAACAGCTGTGGTTTTTTTCCCCTCTTTCTTCCCTGAGTGAAGTGAAGAGTGCAGAAACATGTACTGGTTCACTGGGATTTGTTGTAACTGAATCAGGAGATAATGTCTACACTTGTATTAACAGTGGGTGATCATAATATGCTGTAGTACTTTCTAGAATTATTTGATTATATAATTTCATTGAATGGATTAAAAAAAAAAGGCACTTTCTTAGATGCTGACTTAGTGTGTAAGTCATTATGAGAGCAACCATCTGACTGCACTGAAGGCGTTTTTTATAGCAAGGTTCTTGCCCAGCAGCACTGAAGGGATGTCAGAGGCACTCTGTTACTTTACACTGGCATCCTGGTAAGGAAAAATGTTCTGGTGAGTCTGATCTGTTCTTAGCATATGGGAAAATCTTGGGCCAAGATAGAGGGAATTGCTGTACATTAAGGATATTTTTTTATTTTTTATTTTCTACTAAGAAGTCATGTTTCTTTTGTGGATATTACCTGTTACCATCATTTCTGTGTTTCAGAGACTTCTGTAAGTATTTATGGAACACTATTGTACCCATTTCACAAACTGAGATACTGAGAGGAGAGAAAGGCTTCATTCCCAAATGTAACTTAACTGTAAGTCCAGACTTCAGATTTCCCMGTTCGGCACAATGAACCCCATACCCCCTCTCCATTCACTTGTTGTCACTGAAGGTGTGAAAAACAGGCACCTCTATAAAATTCTCACAGTATTTAAATGTCTTTGCAGGTATTTCCAGAACTGCATAGATTTTGATTTTGGCATGTTCCTCTGCCAACCTTGCATGCAGACACTGCCAACCAGGATGTACCTCATGGAAATCTTCCTGGCATTAGTGATATAAATAAAAACGCTCTCCCTCTCTTCATAGTTCCATACATAGAAAACTCAACAAGGATTTGGGAGCGCTGCCTGTTCTGTATAAAATGAATCAAAGATCATTCAGAGGCAAGGAGTCAGATCCACTGTGCCCTCCACCTGCCTTGCAACCGGTCCCTGCGAACATGCTTCAGTAACAACTGGCTCACACYAGAATTTTGAAATTATGCCATTTCCACATTTCCATTTCCCATCTAAGTAGCAGAAACAACAATTAGCAATCAGATTTAACATAGCAAAATTTCAAAGACCGTTGAGCAACTCTCATTTTTTGTATGGAACCTGGTGTCTCCCTCTCCTGAACGCTGGTCTAACAATAAGGATGACATTTCATTTGCTTCTGCGAGAGATGTGGGAGGTAACTGCATCCTTCCTACCTTTCCTCGGGAGTGACACAGCACCCTTCCACTTCCTCTCATGCTCCCTCTCATCAGTAGCTTACATTGTCATTCCCCCAGATAGGGACATGATATTGCGTATCTGTGGAATAAGGTCACAACTTTCTCCCCTCTTCCAATGCATTGACATTAGTGTGTGTTGACATATTCAATGAAAGAACTACTGGTTTTGGTGATGCAGCAGTAGTATGTTGGTTTTGAAGTCCTCCTTGGAAAAAAACTAGGTGGCTTTGTATAGATGCTTGTATAGTTTTGTATAGATGCTTTAGATCAGAGCTGGATTCCTTGCCTTTCCAATGAAAGTATTCTCATAATGAGACTGAAGGTCTTGAGGCTGCTTGAATTTAGTAATGTGAAGTTTTTTGGGGACACTTTTCTTTTTAGTTCTATTTTTTCTGTACCCGCATATGTAGTGGATACATACATTAATATATACTCAACAGTGTTAGTTCACTAATGTAACCCTGACTTCCACTTGTGGCTTTCTTTTCCATGTGCACATCGCTGTTTCTGGCACTATACGGGCACATGTATGTATATTTATATACAAAGAATCTATGTGAAAATAAAAAACTCAATGACTTGCTGAAGGGACGCTATTGCAGGGCATGAACCACAGGTTGCAGAGATGGAAGTCTCCAGTCCTGTATTCTCTATGAAACTGGAAAAATTGTTAGGGTAAAAAACAGGCAAAATTATGGTCAAATATTTGATGGAGTTTTTGGGGCTATTTTTCAGACAAATGCAATACCAATGGAAATTTCTAGCTGGATCTGCTACCATTTTACCTTTTTTCTTCTTTTTTCACTTTTGAACTGATTTTCTTCACCCTTGGTTCATTCTCTAGATTTTACTGGAGTTTGAAACTAAACCAAGTCTCAGACTGTAGACTTTAGTGTAACTTACTGTACATGGAAGGTAAAGAAATTCAGATCTGTGCAAAAATCTACATTATATTTCTATAACCAGAACCTTTAATGGACTGTTATACAATAACACTTTTTGCCAACACTGGCAAAATGAATACTACCACTTTTTATCAGTACTGCTCCAACAAAATGGGTTCTGTGGACGTGTCTGTCCCAACCACTAGCTTATCTGTTCATTATGTCTCATATATTTATGGAAGAAAAGTAGTTTAAGACATAAGGGTGAAGTTAAGGTTAAACCTTCAGCCATTATTGCTTTTCCTGTCTTGTGTAATTACTTAATATCAAAACCGTATCTGTTCCTTAACACTCTGTTTCGTATTCTGCTTTCCTGTAATGGCTTGACTGGTGATCAGAGCACAGCAGAAAGGATTTTCTCTCCTTGCCTTTGTAATCTAGGTGTAATTCTGTGGACTTGAAGTGTTACTTTATACAATCTGCTGGCTTTATGATCTAAAACCAGTGTCAGAGGTTTTTTTCTCTCTTACCTAGAAAACAATTTATAATTAAGAAAGTTCTTTCAATTACTCTAGAATAATTTGGTCCCCAAATCAGTTCTCTTCTCTGAATTCCTTCTACCTCCATGAAGTATACATTAATTTTACTTTATATTTGTCGATTGTATAAAAAGTGTCTTCCCTATAGATGAACTACCACTTGTATTTCTTGCACAACGGCAATATTTTTGCCTTCGTGTTAGGTGAGGTGTCAATCCAGTTATCTACTTTAAGAAGACTCCTTCTTATTTCAATCTCAAAGTTGAAAGATTAATGGAAAACGTCACTGTGRTACATAATAGCATTAGAATTCAATTATTTCATTTTAATCAGTTGCACATTATTGATAACACTGAATCACAACTTTAGCTGTTCTTCAAAGATACGATTTTGTGCAGTAGCGGAAAGGGACTTAAAACTCYGGGTCTCTATGCTGCAACATTTTAAGAACAGTTGTACTTCACGTTTTT
This sequence comes from Phoebastria nigripes, assembly GCA_035582835.1. Lineage (NCBI taxonomy): Eukaryota > Metazoa > Chordata > Aves > Procellariiformes > Diomedeidae > Phoebastria > Phoebastria nigripes. Next base: position 1,333,414 of record JAYKAV010000833.1, on the reverse strand, counting down.
GCTTTCCTTTCTCATTAGCTTCTTCCCTCCATTCCTTCTGACAATTTCTGGTTCTTAAATACACTTTTGAAATAATATGAGTCAGGCAAAAAGTAATTGGTAATTCCATACATATCCTTTAGTTTGAATAAATGTCAATGTAAATGTAGAAAACTATACTGTATTGGAGCAGTTAAAAAGAAGGACGTTTGAGTGCTTTGTTTTCTTTATACCAGCAATTCCACCTATATTACAGGAAGAGGAATGTCATTTGACAATTTAATAAGAAGACCTATTTCATTTTGGATAACTTAAAAGCAAAATTGCAGAATAATGTTTGCTAACACATAATTTACACAGTAAGTTTTATTTTGCGTTGCAGTATGTTTTTTATTAAAAATTCAAAATTGAGATCTAAGATGTATTGCATATCCCATTCTGCAGAACGGCATCTCAGAACATTTATTTTTAGTATGCGGTAGCTTCTGAGACTTCAGGGTTATTACTATGGTAGTATAGTTTATCAAAGGGAATATTAAAAGTAAAGGAAAGGAGAGCAATCATTCTGCTGTAGGAACACAAAATCATATGGTTCAGTTTAGAGAAACATCTTAAACGTTGTAATGGAGTTTAACAGTCATCATACTGAGTCAGTGCTCAGTAAATTGAAACGAGAAATACTGCTAAAAACCTATGACCTATATTTCTAGTGACTGGTGATTCGAAACCCTGAGTCTTTGCATATTCAAGATGAGGCACAGTGAAGGGGACTAGGTCTTTAAAAACAAGATCTCTGGAACACCGCCAAAACTGAGATACTCAAAATCAAGTCTCGCTTTTGAAAAAGTGTATCATACTCTCACATCTGATTAAAAAGTAGTGAGGAAATCATATCATCAGAATGCATACACTGCTACTTTTACTGAACTCTTTGACCTCGTACAGTTAATTCATTTGTGTGGCAAAGTCTTATAAAGTTGATGAAAGAAACATTAAAATAGCTTTTGATCAATATCCATTGAGCTATATGAATTCAGTTGGGGATTTGGCCGTCAATCTCCATGAAACCTGGAACATTCACTGTAATGTATTACCTGCCTTTAACTTGTGCATGTATGTCATATATATATTTATATATACATATATGTGTGTGTACTTTATAATCATCTTGTTAACAGGTTTGCAAAACAGTCAGGCTGATGTCAAGGAGTATTTCATAGCAGGGGTTTAGTTCCAATCCATGCAATGAATTAGCAGTGAGCCTAGCTACCGTCTGAGACAGGCTATCCCTATCCATGAAGACATTTCTGCTAGAGGATAAGCAAAGCTTCAAACTCAGTTTTGTTCTAACACACACAAAAATGTGTGACCATGGACATCAAATGTAATGCTGTACAGGCACAGCGTGCATAAGTTGAATGCAGTGAAAAATGAGGTAAACTTACATATCAGAAAGGAGGAGTAGCAGCAAAACAGAAGAGTACTTTTTAAGCCTGTTAGACCTTCAGGCTTGCTTGTATGACTGGAAGGTTATAATAGTCCGCTTATATATTACTGTCTGTCCCCACCTTGCTCACATACACACCATCCAGCTGGATGTTATCATCTCCTTGGCAAAAACATGACATCTGACTGCATACATGTTCCTTGACCATTATAAGGGGAGCTTAAGCAATGGCATAGAGGTAGGGAGTGAACAAGTTAGTTACCATGTGTTGGTTGAACAGACAAAACCTTGCTAAAATAATTACTCTCTTTTTTGTATGTGTGTGTGTGTGCATTCCCATAACAAAGAYTGAGTTGTACGAGTTTTAGACTATCCATCACTAGTTTAAGGAAAGTTCATTTCAGGGTTGTTACAGTTGTCCCCAAACTAAATGTTACAGTCCTCATCATATTCACGCACCTTTTGCATTTGAGCCAGGAGAAACCTGTTTGTTACGTTTAAGCTTCACTCTAAGCCCCCTGTATGATAATGGGCAGATAGGACTTCTGTAACAACCTTAACTCATCCTTGTAATGGCCACATAGAATAACCGTGTCATTTTGAGTAGGAATTTCTGTGTTTGTGACTCTAGATTGGATACTTTTTAAAAAAAAAAMCAACCTGTTTCATGATTTCTCTCTCTCCCACAACATTCAGACACATGTTTTCTCCTCACTTCTGAACTGTGGGATGTTTTCTGGTAAAGCAGAAACCAGGCTTATCTCCTAGAGTGGTAGTGACCTCGAAATTCTGGGTGCTGGCAGGATGACTGCAGAGATCTTCCCTTTGCTTTGTTTTTCTCTCTCTGCCCTCTCATGTGAGTTGCACGGTCATTCATTTAAGGATTTCTATTGTGTTATGTATTGTCCTTTTCCTGTTTCCTGTTGTGATCACTGATTCCATGTCTGATGTCTCTGCTTTGTTTTCTCACATCTCTTGGGAGAGATCCTTCTTGTAGGAGGTCCTGATTAAGGTCCCCTAGCCATTTTGTTGGTTTGATTTCTGATCCTTTTCCCAGTGTAAATGCAATGTTCTTTGATAAAATCAGCCTTATGATTGCAAAGCCTAAATATTTGGAAAAGATATGAAATATAAGGATATTTATTGCCATTAGTGAAATGAGCAGCTTAATTTCTAAATCATTCATGTATGGGAATGAGCAACTTGAATTCGTGCAATAGCCATATGATTATGATCAATGCATACTGATTGCGTTTTATTATTTGTGATTTTAAATTTGATTTAAGTGCTTTTTTCCCATGTGGCTTCTACTGATGAAATCACAAAAAAATAGAAATAACATTGTTTTCCGTGCATTTTTCTACCTTGACTTGTTTAGATTTCTTTTAAAATAAACTTTGGCTCTAAGTTTCCAGGCTTTATAACACTGAATAATTCTGTGTTCCCTGGAGAGTTGGGGAGGCAGGGAGGGTGGGGTGTTGGTTGGTTGGTTGGTTTTTTAAATTGTTCAAGTTACTGGTTTTGATTCTGAATTAACTTTATTTTAACATATTTTTGTTTCATTTTTTAGTATTTCTCTGTTCCTTAAAAATACCTAGATATCAATTTACTCAGTAGCAGCCACTTAGAAGATCAGATGTGATAAAATTATATGGTGATGTCAAACAAGCTGAGAAAATGTAAAATATGTATTTATCCCTTACTTTACGTCCTGACTTTAAATGACTAACACCTTAACTTGTCTTCCTCCATAGGTTAATGAGTACCAATTAATGCTAACTGACAACACTTTAAAAAATGTTCTGTATCTTCTAAAAACAGGTTTAATGCCAACTAATCATTACATATTGGTTACTGTTTATCACAGTTATATTTATATAACTGAGCTAGAAGTGAAAGGCTGAGTATTCATACCTCTGGGCTATGCAGTACTTGTTGTGGTTTACGCCGGCAGGCAGCCAAACACCACACAGCCACTCACTCACTCCTCCCCTGGCAGTGGGATGGGGGAGAGAATTAAAAAAAAAAAAAAAAAAGTAAAATTTGTGGATTGCGATAAAGACAGTTTAATAGAACAGAAAAGGAAGGGAAAATAATAATAACAATGATTGATAGAATATACAAAATGAGTGATGCACAATGCAATTGCTCACCACCTGCCTACCAATGCCCAGCAAGTCCCTGAGCAGCAATCGCTCCTCCCCTGACAATTCCCCCTAGTTTATGTACTGAGCATGACGTCATATGGTATGGAATACCCCATTGGCCAGTTGGGTTAGCTGTCCTGACTATGYTCCCTCCCAGCTTCTTGTGCACCTGGCAGAGCACGGGAAGCTGAAAAGTCCTTGACTAGTGTAAACACTACTTAGCAACAACTAAAACATCAGTGTGTTATCAACATTCTTCTCATACTAAATCCAAAACGCAGCACTATACCAGCTACTAGGAAGAAAATTAACCTTATCCCAGCCAAAACCAGGACATACATGCTTAAATATTTACTTTAACTGCAAGCTGAACTGGAACAAGAAGGAAGGGAGGGAGGGAGGGAGGGAGGAAGGAAGGAAGGAAGGAAGGGAGATAAGGAGGGAAGGAGGGAGGGAGGAAGGGAGGAAGGATGGAAGGGAGGGAGGAAGAGAGGGAGGGAGAGAGGGAGGAAAGAGAGAGAGAGAGATATGATGTTTTATCTGCTTCTTGAAGTAAATTTATAATAATAGATGTTAGCAGTTGTTGAAAAATTTATTTAGTGTCACAGTGAATTCCTGAAAGTTATTAACCCAACTTCAAAGTAAATAAGTTTCCCTTTTCCACTTCTCTGTATATTATGGTGTATATATACAGCGTCCATGTTATATTTTAAGAGTCATCTTCAAGTTATTCTCCTTCAGTTGTTCAAACCCTTGTCAAAAACAATTATCTGTTTTTTTTCTCAAGATACCTAGTCTCTGTGGGAGTAAGGTATCCTTGAGCACATTACCTTGTCCCAAGGCTGATTATGATCATGAATGATGGTGCCGAGTCACCTTCTTTCGTTTCTTGTTGGGTGGAGCTGAAAGAGCCCAATATAGCTTTCCAGCTATCCTAAAATTGCTACTGCTCCATTTTTCTAGTGTAGGCGTGACTCTACCTCTAGCTAAATCAAAAAGTGGGTAGCTGGGAGAGAAATGCTCTAGTAGTTAGAAAGGGAGAGTAAGAGTTAGAGTTTTGTGCTCAGTGCTGTCATTTGTTCACCATTTCACCTTGAGCAAGTCACTTAAGCTATCTTCTGCTTCRTTTGACTTATCTGAACAGTGGGTCAGATCCTGAATATGTATAAATCTTGCTTACCTCCCTGTGCTATCCCTGTGGTCACATACAAAAAAACCATGAGGGTCTTAATTTCTTTTCTTTAATTTCTTTTTCTGCAAGCAAATGACAGAATAGATTGTCTTTTGGCTCAACTTACCCATTGTATACAAGAGCAAAGCTGAACCACAGAGGGAAATCAGTTGGAGCTTTTGCTTGTTTCTGACAGTTAGAGCAAGGAGTTCCTACTCAGAACTGATCAGAGACTCCCTGGAGATGAACAACCATTCTTCATGGCAATTCCCAGCTTTAGCCTGTTGTTAGTCCTTCTATTCGTTTACATGCTGTTAAACAAAATTGCTGTTGATAGAGGATTAGAGAACGTAGGAAACTGAAGTAGTCTTTCACTACTAGGTTATCGGTGTAAACCTGGCTGATTAAATAATCCATCAGGAACTGACAATAACTAACAACAGTGCAGAAGGGAAGCTGCATAAAGAGTTTTCTAATACCCTTGACATGATTACCACGACAATTGCTCTTTAACAAGAAACTGTTACAGGGACAAAACCTCTTGGGTGCAGGACCTCCTCCAAGCCAGGATTACTGAGTATTTGAAGACCATGGTGCTGCTGCCAGGGAACAGAGGATGCTGTTTCAGTGCTTGGAACGTGACTACCATCTCACTGACATACAAGTAACATGGCGCTTACCTGCCAAAAGGCTATTGAATCTGGAATTAATTTAATGTCTCTCAACTGTACACCAGCTCTACTTATTAACAAATTGAAACACTTTTTTTTTTTTTAATTTCTGAGAACAAAAGTAAATATCCTACTGCTTTCTGTTATGAGCAGAATTAATCATGGATTTTAGCTGAATACACGATGATAGGACTTAGGCTATAAGACGCTTTTCTGACAAAGTTTGTGGTGTCATGCTTGGATGGCAAAAGCAAAAAAACAAATGAAAGAAAGAAAGAAATGAATGCTTGTCAAACTTCTCCCAAGTAATTTCTTTTTGGGTAAAATAGGTGTACCATATCTACTTTCACATACTTTTCCTCTAGAATACCTATGGAAGTCACCCAGGAATGAAGAGTCTCCACTCTTATTCTAGCAAATTAAAGTAAAATTCTTGCATTCGTCACTGGTCTTATTTAAGCATCAAAAGCATCTTCTATTTGAAGAACAGCATTGTAAATCCAGGTGACAGTGATTTATAGACATCTGAAAACTAGACTAAAGTTTGGAAACTGTCAAAAGATGAGCAATGTGTGTAAGTTAGTCAGCTTATAGGAATAGAAATGACTTCCTTTTCCTCTTGAATCTAAACAAGCTCTTGGGAATTTTACATTACATTGCTTCCCTTAYTGGCAACAAAATCATTGCAGCAGGAAGCAAATTCAGGAGGTGCCCCAGAAAATGTAGGTGCCCAATTTGAAATTATTAGGTATTTGAAGGAGTTGTCTGTTGGTTCTCTATTTAGATTATTTTTCTCCAACCACAGCAACGGAGAAATCCAACACTAATAAAATCCATGAAAACTGCTGATTTTTAGCATCTCATGGAGCATAGCTGTAATTATTCAAGGGCATGCATTCAAAAATGGAGAAAGGTGAAATCAGCCGAGTCTGACTTTTTTGGCCCTCTTCATCTAGATTTTTCTGTTGTCTGCATTGAAGCCTACAATCTTTAACACTGCATCTCAGTAAAACACCTAATACCTATTCTTTAAATGTATTTATTGCCTCTGCTGCATTATGATTGCCAGGCCAATTTAAAAAGAAATCCTTATTTGATGGAATTACAGATTCTTCAATTACCTCCAGAGTTTGTATCTGATTGGCCTTCTTGAGGAATACAGCATGCCAGACAGATTGCATAGGGAGTTTTAAAAACCCATTTATCCCTTAGCACCTTCATAGCATTATAAAAATAATAATAAAAAAGTTTCACTTGCTTGCATTTCATCCCCTTTAAGTATGCTTCACAAGCTTTCCTAGATTTGTTCTGCCTGCTATTACGTTGATTTCTGCATTGCCCTCTAACCTCTTCCAGCATCCAAGCGAGGCAGCTGGTTGCCTGTTGATTATGACAGCGACTTCCATTTCTCATTTCTCGTCTTGAACCAAAGGTTTCAAACTTGTTGTTGATTGCTGTATGATGGCTTGTGTTTCACCCAGCTGTAGTCAGTGCTTTAACAATAATTGCTGCTTATGGAAAACTCGTTCCTTTTAATTTGATTAGAGCTATACCAGTTTACAATATTTCCTAAAGTCTGGTAAAAGTGATATTGTTGGGGGCAAATAGTTTGAGGTTGAGAGTTAGGATGCAAGAATTAGAGAGGGTTGGAGAAATAATTCCATCAATTACTTTCATGACCTAAATCTTTAACTGAAATCTGTGGGAAAATGTGATTGTTATCTTCCAATCTGGTGCATTGCAACTGTGTTAAATTTCATGCCCACCTTTTAATTGAAGGAATGTTTTTCTTCCTCTGTTGCGAAAGTTAAAGAAAAAAACAGATATATTCTCAGGGAATAATTTGTTTCCTGCAATATATCGTCGGTGTAATTGTTTGCTAAGTCAAAGTGTCATCAGTGAAGTTATAAGAGTGGAATGAGACTTCAAACAGACCCTGAAAATGTGAATTTACTTGCAGTTATGTGAGAAAACAGAGAAGTCTTTTTGACCTTAAACATGATAATAAACAAAAAAACCATCACAAATTAGCATGTTGACACTTGACATTAAAGAAAGATGATCTCATCAAAGATGAAATGGTTAATTTGGGTTTCTAAAATGGGAACTGAAACACAGACAACAAATCAGTCCATTTTCATACTTGTCCACCATGCTACTCATGAAAAGGGTTGATTTGCATAAATGTTTAAGTCATACCCTTCCCTAATTAGATGTTTATTTAACCCTGTTCATAGAACGTGAGTGGAAAGCAAAACCAGAATGCTATCCACAGAAAAATAAAATGTGGATGATGTTATGGATTGTAATTGTCTAGTTATGAGTTCCGATAATCTTTCCATCCATCCCTGCTTACTGGGAAAGTTACTCTACAAACACTCCAGTCAAGTACAGCAATGATTAAGTGTGCCAGCTTTTTGCCATTAGCCTGTTCAGATTCCTCCAGAGAATTGGCTCAGAGAGCAGTTCCTCTTCCTCATGCCCATTAGCTGTGGAGTTGGAGGTCTTGATCCCTGAGTTGATCACTGCCTGCTGATTCCTTATCCCAGCTTGCAGGTGGCTACTCCTCTCCCTCTGCTCAAATTAGTTTCAAACCCAGAAAGTCCTCAGTTTACTGGGGAAAAAAAATAACCCTTTAACTTTTAAACCCCTTAACTTTTCCCCTTTACTGGGGAAAGTTCCCCATCTTACTCCTAGACTCACTGTCCTCACCCGAGAGTTGGTCCCTATTCTAAGGGCAGCATATCCATAACAATTTCTCTATCTCATACTGGGGTTTGTTATAATTATTTAGTCAAATCCTACCCAAGTCTGGATTCTGCCCTGACTATCTATTTCACAATACCTCTCTTTTCCCCTGTAAGCCCTTTGGCAAGGCGTCATCACGTTCCCTGTGTTTTTAAAGTCTGTCCTGGCTGGCTAAGCCCTCTAGCTCCCTCTGCGATAAAAACCTCTGAGTGTGGTGAAGCAAGATTGGATTTTCAGTTTCACTCTAGTAGATTAGCAAGTAATATTTATACTACAGTTACCCTAGTAGTTTTGCAAGCTGTTTCAACATCTGCTTTGGAGAGACTGCAGTTCTGCAAATGCTGTCACTGTCCCATGGAAGATATTAGGGGGCTGGAGTCTGTGCTGGTATCATGGAAGTGTGCTCATTTACCTTGGCTGAACATCTAGCCCATGGATGAAATTCTGATAAATGGTAACTACAATTTCTGTTTGCAGAGCAGTGGATTTTCTTTATAAAAGTCTTCCCTGTACACTTGGTAGGAAATTCCAACACTCTGAATTCATTAGTTTCTGTGTAAATCTGGAGTCAATTCTGAAGATGTCAGTTGCCTTGTATTAACTTCAGTGTTACCCTGATGAGAATACGGCCTGCCGTCTCTCTTGGTGATATGTCTGGTCTGTCACCAGTCATGTGCATTTTCAGTTGATGGGATTGCCCTTTTCCCAACTGTTTCCCTGACAGGTGGATTCTGTAGTTACTTTGAAGTACTCCAAATCCCAGTGGATAAAATAATCAGTCTGATCATTGCAACGAGCTTTCCATTGACTGGACCAGCCTGTGTTTAAGCTGCCATCCATCTCTTAGGCCTTTCTTGCTGCCAGCCTGTCAGCTGACATTATCCCTCCTACTCAATTGAACTAATCTGGACAATGCTGGCCTCCTGCCAGCTTGGCACTTCATCATTAACTCTCCTCCTAGAATCTCATTTTTTGTGGATATCCATTTTATTCTGCCTCAGCCACTTTCATTTAAAACTCTTCAATCTTCTAAGCAATAACCTTTTTAATCTATGTGCTATAATGTTTTCTTAAGAATTTATGATTTTTCCATTCCTCTCTCCCTTCCTAGTTGTGAATTGCCATATTAGCCTGCTTACAGGAATAGTTTGCAAATACTCTCTGGAAGGTCCTTATCTTGGTCCCCTTCCTCTTGTAGAGAAAAAAAAAAAAAAGACTCAACCTTTAATGAACTTGCTGCTAAAGTAGATTAGCATTTTCTGTTGGCAAGATTGATAATGCTATCGTTACTAAGTCACTAGGTATGAATTCCTCATTCTGTAAACCCGAAGTAATAAGCACTATTAGAGCTCCAGGCCATCCATCTCACTGTTGCTTTTCCAGTGTTCTTTCCTAAATGAAAAATAAATAATAAAAAAAGAGGAAGAGGTAGGAGAGAGGCTGCTAGTTCAAACTGTGAGGCTGCCAACTTCATTTTTACCAGGTTTGGTTGTTTGATTTGGTTTGGAGAATCTAGAATTGCAAACTGCTCTGGGTTGTAGCTGTGTTTCAGGATTTTTGAAACAGAATGTTGTATTATGGGTTATTGTGTTTTTCTGCATTTCTCCTTGGTTGTGAGTGTTGTTTGGCTGGCTACCAGTGAAAGAGGATTCTTGAAGAAGACTGCAGGGAAAAGATAGCCAAAATGAGTTGACTTTTGAGGAATACTTCATGGGAAGGTGTCAAAACACTTGGGAGGAGAAGAGTTATTTTTGGATGATGATTGTTTCATCTTTTGTTGATACTTAGAGGAACATATTATGGGTACCAACAGCTCAATCTTCAGTTCTTTATGCCCCAAACTGTCCAGCACACCAGCAACAGTGACCCCCATTCTAAACTTGTACACCCCGTTCATTACTTATGAAATTAATGCAAAGATCCATACTAACAGTGATTCTTTCAATAATATAAAGAAATTTTGAGGGTCATATCTTGAATCCCTACATCTCCTGTCTGGATGAGAAAAGATTTAACATTTTCAGGGCACTGAGAAACCTTGGCAAAAGCAGAAAGGTGGAACTAAATATGAAGTGAGGAGATTCATGGGCCACAAATATGGAGAAGCTGAAAGTATTTTTATTTTTTTCTTGATTGGTTTATTTCGTATCTTTCTTTTTGTTAGATAGATTCAAATGCTGTTTAGATTATTTGATAGAGATGAGATGCAGTTGAGGCAAATAATGTAATTTGGTGTTCCACTTCCTTGGCATTGAGTGAGTTTCTTTTCCTTCTAGGAGAAGGCATTAAGTCAGATTTCTAAGATGTCTTACTCCTTTAAGAGAATACTTTTTACTGAGATATCAAAAGTCAAGAGGCATTTGCTCCCCTGTCACTCTATCTAAGGTATCTTTTGTATTAGAAAAAAAAATTGAGACATGTGTGACCAAATAATGTCAGCCATAATGCAGTTGCACTGAGATGCAGGGAGTGAAAAGATTCCTTTCCTGAACCTACCGTGTTCCCATGCTGGAGGTGCGTGTTACTGTGTCTGTCTATGCTTTGTGCTTCAAGGCTGTTGGCTGTGTGCCTCAGAAGAGGAAGCCAGAGTTGACAGAAAGTCTGAATGTTTCAGAAGGGCTGGAGAGTGTCCAAGAGTATCCACGACCCTTTGACTGAGCACTAAACAGCTCTGTACAAGGAAGTGAAAGAATAGATGTTGCATTATTTTGGCAACCAGTGCAGAGCGGCTTGTGCCTATCAGCATTTATAGGGTCACCATGACTTCTGGTCTAAACAGAGCTTAGATCTTGGTGAAACACTTTTCTTCATTCCTGCCTCATCTGGAGATTTTCAGGGATTTTTAATTTTGACTTCTGATATGCATTTCTAGTTCAGGAAGATGAGCCTTACTTTTGGAGGCTTTCCTGAATTTTGAAGGTGCAATTGTGAACTTCAAATTAGCTTTCCTGCCATTTAGCTGTGGGCATAAATGAGAGGATTTAGCCAAGTAACAACTTAATTAACAAGGAAGTGGAAGGCTAAATCTTATTTTCCACCTCTCCATTGCTGTATCTACAATACTAGATTGCCAATCAAGGTGGCTTATTTACCAATTATGCCACCATTTTTAGCATACTTTTCTTCCTTTGCTATAGATAAAGAGTGTAGGAAAAAAGTTTGCTTATTAACATTCAGATCAACTGCAGTATTCTGCTCTTCACTGGTAAATGTCAAAATTCTCCATATCAATGTTGTGGTTCGTTAGACCTGCTGATGTGGCAGTTTCTTTGTGCTTTGCTTGTGTTTGATGTTCAGAGCATGCTATAACCAGAGCCGTACAAAGTCTGAAGCAGAATTTAAAAGATGTGCAGTAGTCTAGCACAACCCTTGATGTGTTTTAAAGTCTATCGCCTGTGAGAATGAACTAAATGGTGATGCATTTGCTGGCAGTTGGGACAACAGATTCTGTATACGACAAAACAGAAGAGGTTTCTGTGAAAGTTCTTGCTCAAATTAATTCAGTGTGATCTATACTGGTTACATAAAAGTAGTTGTTTGCTTTTGCTAAAACCCAAAAGAGTTTTTTATCTTCACTAGAAGACTAACTCCTTTTCTACTCAATGCACTGTGTTTTGAAGCCCTGTGTAGGAACCATGAAAGGTGTGATAACCACAGCACTCTTTTGTCAACATCACTGGTTTATCCCTCTCCCTTTCATACCATCCAGAACATTGCAGAAAGCAAGCTCTGGGGGCATTAAAGGTTTTCCTGGGATGGCATTTCGCACACTATATAGACATTTCTGGAAAAGTGGAGGATGTACCATGTGGAAATGCAGGTAATTAATGTAATTTGTTTGGCAGAACATCCTATATCAATGCTTCCCTTAGCTTATTATTTTCCAGATTACTCCTGAAGCATAGGGAGGGACACCCCTGTGAGGAAACCAGCTTTCTTAACCTTCTTTCCCCCTTTCTACTCAAATCTCAAGATGTTCTGCAAAATGTCAAGTAGGCTCCAGGTTAACCTCATGAATGCACAGCATTTCTTCTTCAGATCACAGCAAACTTGTTATCAATGAGAAGCAGGCTAACACAGCAGGCTAAAGCTTCTGTTAGCCTGTAAGCCTGATTCACAGGAACAGACCCATACCTCTGTAAGGACTTAATGACAAGCCATGTAGCCAAAGGCGAAGTCTGAATTAGTAAAAAACTATGTGAAATATAGAAGTTAGAGCATCATCTGTTCCTCAGAAAACAGCATTAAAATTGTTACTGAGTTCTGCCAACGTCTATCTGACAGTTTAGGCAGGGTAAAAATATTGTGGTCTTAGGAAATCTTGAAATAAGCTGGAAATCAGACCTTTGGCACTAGTGAGCAGTCCTGAAAATCTGCGTGCGACGAATGCTGCCAGCGCAAAGGAAGCATTGAGGGAGTGCATAGTAATAGATGGAAGGAACTCAATCAAGAAAACCATCACAAGAAATAGGCTGCACGTAGAGAAAATATTGTGAAGCTGTTATAACCAAAGCACTGTTTTAAATCCCAAATATCCGAATGAAGTGTCCAGGGAAACTGAGTTCTCTACCATTACTTTAGTCACGGTGTAAGGCAGTGGTGCACAGCTGTTCTATATTCAAACCTTTCTGCACCTCTCTGAGCCCTACTGAGGCAGCATTAGGGCCACAAAGGACTATTCCACTCCTTGATTCACCATTAAAATCTGACTGGCAAGGTAGATTTCAGTGGTGAGATATGGTGGAGAACAGAAATCATGTGAGTAGAGTAAACTAGCATTTTCTAAGCTTTATTCTTCTGACAGTTGCAGTTATGTGAGCTAGCTTGTGGAGAACTGCAATGGTAACCCTGGACTACCATGGAAAAAAGAAAGAAGTGAAGAATCTTAATCTCACTCCTATTGCCAATGGCAATGGGTCAGGTTTCTAATAGAATTTGTATTACACGTGAATATCTTCCAGGAGAAAAGCATAATTGGAAGACAGCAAAATTAGAGAACAGACAAGCTTCATTTTATGTGAGGAAGCATTAGAATTTGAAGATATGCAAAGATCCATAGCTTTCAAAATCATGTGCTCTTTTAGGACTCACTACTAAACTTCTGCACTGGGTTGATACTTTTGGAGGGAGGGCAATATCCTTTTCTTCTTTCTTTCTAATTTTCTTTAGCTTTTCTTTACTCCTTTACTCCTTTTCTCCTTTAGCTCCTTTACTATTCTCCTCAGACTTCAGTACAATAAACCCTCCTCAACTGAAAATGCAGGTGTTCTCTTTTGCTTATACCACTTCATTTCTCTCTTTTCAAAACACTCTTGTTGCTGATCTTTCAGTACTGTATTTTAACTATGGGAAGAATTGAGAAAGAGAAACTACATCAAATGCTGGTTTTTTCCCAGCATTATTGTTAATGAATTTTAACAGACAGGCTGCTTTCTAACAGTACAGTCTTCAGCTACAAGCTTGCTTCTGCAAGATCTCAGAACAGATTTGATAGAAACATAACCACAAGGAACAGGGGTTGCTTAAGTTCTCTTTCTGTAGCTAGCAAAGCTTTCTTTATCTCTGGGGTAAGCAGAGGTTGACTGTGAACATGTTGGAAGCCCATGGTATTTCAAACTCTGCCTTTTCCTCTTCCAGTAACTCTTTCCTCTCTACACCAATAAAAATGTAGGGTTTTTTTTTTTCCCCCACCAATTTTTCACCACTGTTAGTATCTCTGGTGCATTCTCATGTATTTTAAATTGCAAGTGGAGGGGGAATGTGTTTCTTGGAAGAATTACAGCTCCTTATAGCATTTTCTCTGTGGCGCTTCCGTGTAACAGCTCCAGCACCTTCTGCTTACATTTTTGCTGCTTGGCAGCAAGGGGTTATTTTGGGATTTGCTACAGACTTGAGCTATAGGCAATGAACTTTCTAGAGTTCCTGTGAACGTATGTATTTGGGTGACTTGTCTGGGGCCAGTGAAAAAGGAAAAAGATCATGTTATAATCAGTATAATGTTCTTGTAGGGACTCATCTTATAAATTCTTAGATACCAGGTTCTTTTGCTTTCCTCCAGGATTAGAATACTGCAGCTGGAAGAAATTATATTTTCAAGGGCTTGCAGCTCCAGTGGATAGAGATTATTGGTAACTTTTAAAAAACGTAATTAACATAAAGATCTCATGCAACATGATCCATCACACTAGCAGTACTGCTCTTTTCTTCATTTCAGATTCACCAAAGTAACTAACATGGTCTTCTGAAGTAGGGTCAGCAAAGAAATTTGCTAATAACTCCAGAAGGTTTTGCACTTTGCTACTCTATTAGTTCTTTCTAGGCAGAAACACCAGGTAACCAAGAATCAACAAACAATATCCTCATGCTAATAAGCATGAGTTTCCAGCTATGTTTTTAGGTATAGAGCCTGACGTTGCTGGTCACATACCTGCTATGAATCCTGCTCTCTGTTTCTTCAGATTCTGATCCATGTGTCCTTTTGTTGTCACCTTAGCTACTAGCTGAACTACTCACTTTTTTTTGCTTGTTTACTTAGAACATAAAATCCTTATTTATCCTCTCTTCTCAACAGCTTTTTTAGGAGCTGGCTAAGAGAGCTATTATTTATTAAAGTTTTATTGGTGATGATATGCCCTATTAAAAAAAAAAATTACTCTAATAGTAACATATCCTGTCCTGACAGATTTTTTCACAGAATCGTAGAACAGCCCAGGTCGGAAGGGACGGCGAAAGATCATCTGGTCCATCATTTTTAGAAACAAAAGTCACAGTTATAATTTCTGATGTCTTCTAGGAATGTAAGGAAATTTCTGAATGCATTTTAATCCATCAGTAGTCAATATTTTGTCAGACTAGCCACTTCAGTGTTCTCTCTATCGCCTAATAATGACAGTAGTTGTAAGATGCAGAACCACAGACTRATTCCACTGCAAAGGTAACAAAAAGGTCCAAAGAAGCTAAAAAGGCACGTCATTTATCTAAATATTAAAGAGTACAGGGGAAGGCAAGATAGGATGCATAGCAGAATACCTAGTTTAAAAGTTGTCAGTCTGGGATCGGCAGACCAATTCATGGAAGAATTTAAAATAATGTTGGCTGTTTCAGAATTAGGACCTAATGTTTTAATAATTGTTTTGTTTTCTCTTTGTTGATGGCTCTCCCTCATTCTGATAATAGTGTCACTGCCTTTGCTGGCTAGTGCTTCTGTAAAGATTTTTGCTAATACGTTAGGAAACAAAATCTAACAAATATATTGCTCTTTCAAAGAATGGTCTAGTCAGGCTTTTCATTTTCCCTTCACTTTCCATCACTTTTCTCCCACACTTGCTTTTGTACAGCTAACCTCATCTTCAGAGCTGCGTTATGAAAGTGTTCCTATCAAGATTCAAAAGACGGTATTGTCTCAGTTATATATATAATTACATACAGAAGGAACTGCAAACTTACCTTTTGAAAGCTGTGAAATACTGAAATTAAGTATTAATTAATTTTGTAGCATTAGTACTGTATGATCATGATATTAAAGACTGCATTGTAATAGAGATAATACTTTCTTTAATTTCATGATCACATACCTTTTTTGTTTAAGTCCCCACTCATCACAGCGTAAGTGATCTCTAAACAAATAGGGATTCACCATTCCATCTTACCCTCACTGCTTAACGCTTGTCCCATGCCCTCTGTATGATATGTCATTCAGACTGTCCTCTAGAGAAAAAGACATTCATTTCTGTATGGATTGAGTGCTTCTTAACTATTAATGAAGTGACTTTCATAACATGCTACAAAAAGTGGTTGTGACATTCTTGTATTACAGACAGAGATACCAAAGCATGGACAGTTCAAGATTGAAACATTCCACTTTGTGGGGTTTCCTAATATTAAATTAACAAGACTCAATTGATGGTTTGTTTTATTTCCAGAGTACTTAATATTATGTAACTTTTTATGTCTCACCATCCATCGACTGCTACAGCATTTTTCTGGAGCAGATTCACAACTCAAAGGCTTACATGATGATGGATGGACAAACTGTCATCATTGGTGCAGCTGTGATCACTGCGATCAAAGACATTTACCCAACATTGCTTTGGTACCGTGTGAGAGAAGGCAGGTGTAGAGTCCAGTTCTCAAATATGATGTTCAGGCACTCTTTCTGCAGTCCTTCCTCATTCATCATTCACCTGCAAACTCTAGAAAAAGTTAAGGGTCCTGTGTTCAAATATCTTATTCACTGCAGAGTTCTGCTTATGCCTAACAGGCCTGGTGGGGAGTATGTTCATGTCAGTAAAACTTGCTTCTGACTAAGTAAATAACTGGGTTAGATATGAAGGTGTTTTGTATCTATCTATCTCATGTATCTTCTAGATATTTCCTTTCCCCTCTGCAGCGGTAGGAAACTAAGGGCTTTTGAAGCAGCTTGCCTTCCAACCAGAGAGAAAATGGATAAGGCGTTCAACCCATGATAGCCAAGAGCTTGGTGTTCACTTTGCTTTTTTCTCTCCACACATTGATTTATTCAAGAAACCTAAGGACACTTTCGCTTTAGCCTCCACTACTGCCCCGCATGGATCTGGGCATGTAGTGTGGAAACAGCCATGTAATTGAAGGGCGTCAGCCTGCACATGACTACTGCTGCCCCACAGCGTGCACACACAAGCACACGCTCTCTCTCTCTCTCTGATTGTGACCAGAAATTCCAGTCTAAATCTGGAGAATTATTTGTGTGGAGACCGAGAAGCTCCCTAGCAAGCCTTAATTTTTAGTCAGATCAGAGAATCTGGAGCAGCTTTAACAGAAAAAATTGTTGCTTGTGATGTACACTGGCTGGTTTGCTACTGAATCAATGTCCCTTTTCTACAGCTTCGGTTTAGGAGGTGTTCCTAATCAAAATTATTAGTGTGACTTTGTTTTGAGCAATCCTAGATCTATGCCTAGCGTACACATAACAGTTATGTTGGTAAAGTCCCAATGGTGGTGTTGAATAAATATGTTAAGTTTGCTTCCGGGAAAGTGTTAATGTAATTTTTAGTGAAGCAAAGAGTGGGTTAATTAGGAAATTATGCAAAGGACATATTTATAATTTTGTTTCAAGTCTATGATTTGTTAAACAGGCAGGAAAATAACAGTGAAAGGAAGGACCTCTGTCATGACAGATGCAACTGTAAAGGAGATTCAATGCCTTTTGCGGCAATTAGGAAATCATATGTTTCAGGTACTGCTAAACATCAAACTGCAGGTGTTTGTTAATAAAATGCTAACCTCCACAGCAAAGGATTTCACACTTCTTGTTTCTTATCTCTCATTTTGGGATCAGATGAAGTGACACATTCTAGTGGTTTCCAGGGAGACAGCGTTTTGCTCACAGACAAGCCGCACATTGTGTTGCTAGCACCAGAGATGCTTTGATTATGGAAGAGAGGAGATAACTTTTTTCCTTAAGTTTTCAGCCTTTACCATCAGTAATGAAGTTTTCAGAAAACACCCTCAAGTGCTTTATGATGCTGTTTTCTCATGCAGTTAATTAATAATATTTTCATTTGCAGTGTTCTATGATCTTTTCTCATCAATTTCCATTACCTAGTGCTCTATTCCAATATTCAAACTACTGGGGCTTGTCTTAGCACATAAGCTACAGTGGTTTAACTTAATTTTTTTTAAAAATTGTCCTAGGTAGGTGTTTCTATTTATGTATATGTATTTTTTTGACCATTCAAATCTGTGTCCAAATGTGTTTTAATTCCCAAACTATTTTTAACCGTTACAGTGCTTTCAGCAGAATTTGCATCACTTCTAAAAAGCAGCAGTTTAAAAGGTCTTCCCAGATCTGCATTGTAAAAAAGATCAGCATTAATCTGTGTCTTGCTTTTTTAACCAGAAATCATGCAATTCTTACAACTCCTGGTTATTGTTCAATTGCTGCGGGGAAAGTAAATGTCCTTTGTGGTTAAAAAAAAAAAAAAAAAAAAAAAGCTAAAGACTGCCCAGCACATAAATTTCAACTGACTACAATGTGATTTCACACATCTACCTAGTAAATTACTCTGGATAAATAATGTGCCATGATAAATCACCCAGACTTTATTAATCTATACTGAATTAGACTCCTCAGACTAAAATATTTCACTGCATTATTTTATTGCCTATTACTGTCATAAAATAAACTACTGACTATGGAATGATGTACTAGTTTTGGACGGATTGAGGGATCTAGATTACCTGAAAAAGGCATGTCTTCTTAGGGCATTGCAGCATTAAAGCAATTCTAATGTTCATAAAAGACAGCTGCAAATCTTAGCAGGGTTAGGGCGTGAAAGACAGACTGACAGCTGCAAAGGCGATAGGGAAGGTTTCGGTTTGCTATTAAAAGAAGACTTTCAGAAACTTGCTTAGATGGCTGTTTAGCTCAGAAGCTAAGAAGGTTTCAGAAGGCTTTTAAAGATGCCTTTCAGAAATTCAGCTGGAACACTTTGGGGCTATAACATTTCTTTTGCCTTCAGTGTGGCTGGTTAGAAGTTTTTTTCTAAACTTTTCTAGTTGTGAATTTTTTTGTGTTTTGTTTTGGTTTTGGATTTTTTGGTTTTTTTTTTTTTTTTTTTTTTTTTTTTCTGGGCTCTGAGGGTGTAGTGTGGATGGAATAAACCCTTTCATGAGGTAGAGGATGGAGCTTCTTTGTTCAGTCCCTGTTTCAAATGGTCCAATGTCAGTATGAGAGAAATAGCAGGCTGATGCTGGGTTTCTTCTGTCTAGAAATTTTAATGAAGTTCCATAATTAGAGCCTCAGTTGTCATGCCTATGTGTGTCTCAGCTCTTCTAATTATATACTGCTGTGTTCTTTAGTATATTCTGTTTGTATAGCTGGAGACTCGTTTCTGCAAACACTTAGGGGAAACATCTTAAGTTTCATAATTAAGTAAAACTTAAGTTCATACTTAAGTTAGAATAAGTATTGAGCCTAAGTATCAGGACATTGTAAGCAGCAGAGCCTTGGTCCTGATCACTGTAAAAACAGCTGGCCAGGGTCAGACAAAATGTCTGTCTAGCTCAGCATCCTACCTCTGGCATTGGCCAAAAGTTGGAAAGATCAGAAAAAGAGAAGAGCCTATATCATGCATCTCCCTTGTCCACTTGAAGCTTAGGGAAATCCTGAACAAAACGTAGCTTCTGTTGATTTAATTAAATGCCAACGAACTTGTCCACTCTGGGTAGGCAGATCCCTGTAGGTGTGGCAGTTCCTCCGTAGTCATTTGAAGGTATCCAGGCACAGAGTTTGTCAGGGTAGAGCCTTTAGACTGGGCTGCTAAACCAGTCTGTAAATCTTTGGATGCCTGGGTAGGTATATGCACATTGCTGCTTCTGTAATTGGGATCACACAGGGGCAAAAGTGCTAAGAAATTGATTGTTTTCCAAATTATTATAACTCAAAACAAGTTTTTTGAAAAGGTGATTGGCACTTCTGCTGAACAAGCACAGCAATCGTTAATTATAAGCCCTGGACCAGTCTCAGTGACTTAATAATGTATGTTTTCACTTTATTACATTCTGAAGAGCTGCTCAAAATGCTTACAACTCCACTTTTATTTTTGCATTAAATTAAATATTTTAAAAAAAAGCAAAGCACTTTAAATCTTATTCAAATTCTTTGGTTTTATGGATTGATACTGGATGGCATATTTTAAACTAAAAGCTAAAATGATAGTTCCCTTTTTATATTTTTTTCCAGAAAAAAAGTAATTTCTTAACCTGTTCTAATAAGAACTTTATATTTATAGAAGATATAAAATATTTTTATTAAAAATTGGTTTCACCACAAGGTGGATTTTGTAAGATTCCCATCATCTTTATTCCTAAATAAAATTAATTTTACTGCTAATCATTTTTTCATATTAGCACAGAGCAGGCTTAAGTAAAATAGCAAATAATGACTTTTTGAATTTTTTACAAAAATACCAGGGCAACTTGCAATGCAAGCAATGCATTGTAAACTGAACAATGTAATGTAATGTAAGCCTAACCTTTCTGATCTAAAATGAACCATCCATATCTAGAAAAGGAGCAGTCATCTCATTACCAGCCAGACTCACAGACCAGTCTGGAAAACTTATAGCTTTGCTTCAAGGCAGATCAAGAAATAATCCTCCATCACTGGAGAGGTGATGCAAGAGTCCAATGGATACTTTAAAATCAAGTTAACTATGAGCAAATAGGCTGTAGATGGGGAAACTTTTTTATTGCGGAGATGAAGACAAGACTGAGTTAGCAGGACTAGGCTTATATTCCTAGAACTGCTGCTCATGTTGTAGATGAAGGTCTATCCAAGGGGTTGCCTAGGGTGAGGTGGCCAGCCCCACCCATTATGACTGCCTCTGCTAAGAAAAAAAGGAGGGTAATTGTCATAGGCGATTCCCTTCTGAGGGGAACRGAGGGCCCGATATGCCAACTGGACCCATTCCACAGGAAGTCTGCTGCCTCCCTGGGGCCCGGGTTAGAGACATTACTAGGAAACTCCCCGGTCTGGTACGGCCCTCTGAYTACTACCCRCTATTGGTTATACAGGCTGGCAGCGATGAGGTTGCAGAGAGAAGCCCAGAAGCGATCAAAAGGGACTTCAGGGCACTGGGGCGATTGGTTGAAGGATCAGGAGCACAGGTAGTGTTTTCCTCAATCCCTTCAGTGGCAGGGAAGARTACTGACAGGGACAGGAAAACACGCCTGATCAACATGTGGCTCAGGGGCTGGTGCCATCGGTGGAATCTTGGCTTTTTTGATCGGGGGAGGTTTACACAGCACTGGGCCTGCTGGCGACAGATGGAGGTCAGCTGTCTCACAGGGGGAAAAAGATTCTCGCTCATGAGTTGGCGGGACTCATCGAGAGGGCTTTAAACTAGGTTTGCAGGGGGAAGGGGATAAAACCAGGCTCACTAGAGACGAGCCTAGGGGTGGCATGCCAATGTTGGGGGCGAAATCGATAGCCCAGCTCAAGTGCATCTGYACCAATGCACGCAGCATGGGCGGCAAACAGGAGGAGCTGGAAGCCATTGTGCAGCGGGATAGCTATGACTTAGTCGCCATCACAGAAACATGGTGGGACGACTCTCACGACTGGAGTGCTGCAATGGATGGCTATAAGCTCTTCAGAAGGGACAGGCGAGGAAGGAGAGGCGGTGGGGTGGCTCTGTATGTCAGGGAGTGTTTTGACTGTCTAGAGCTTAACGATTGTGGTGATGATAAGGTCGAGTGCTTATGGGTAAGGATGAGGGGGAAGGCCAACAAGGCAGATATCCTGCTGGGAGTCTGTTATAGGCCACCCAACCAGGATGAAGAGGCCGATGAAGCATTCTACAAGCGGCTGGCAGAAGTCTCGCGATCGCTAGCCCTTGTTCTCRTGGGGGACTTCAACTTCCCGGACGTCTGCTGGAAATAYAACACGGCAGAGAGGAMACAGTCTAGGAGGTTCCTGGAGTGTGTGGAAGACAACTTCCTGACGCAGCTGGTRAGKGAGCCTACCAGGGGAGGTGCCTCGCTCAACCTGCTGTTTACGAACAGAGAAGGACTGGTGGGAGATGTGGTGGTCRGAGGCCGACTTGGGCTTAGTGACCATGAAATGATAGAATTTTCAATTCTTGGTGAAGTAAGGAGGGGGACCAGCAAAACYGCTACYRTGGACTKCCGGAGGGCGGACTTCGGCCTGTTCAGGACACTGGTCGAGAGAGTCCCTTGGGAGACAGTCCTGAAGGGCAAATGGGTCCAGGAAAGCTGGACGTTCTTCAAGAAGGAAGTTTTAAAGGCGCAGGAGCAGGCTGTCCCCATATGCCATAAGAAGAACAGGCAGGGAAGACGACTGGCCTGGCTGAACCGGGAGCTCTTGCTGGGACTCAGGAAAAAAAGGAGAGTTTACCATTTGTGGAAGAAGGGGCAGGCAACTCAAGAAGAGTATAGGGATCTCGTTAGGTCATGGAGAGAGGAAATTAGAAAGGCAAAAGCCCAGCTAGAACACAATCTGGCTGCTGTCGTTAGAGACAACAAAAAATATTTTTACAAATATATTAACGACAAAAAGAGAGCCAAGGAGAACCTCCATCCTCTATTGGATGCGGAGGGGAATGTTGCCACCGAGGATGAGGAAAAGGCTGAGGTACTTAATGACTTCTTTGCCTCAGTCTTTAATAGTCAGRCCAGTCACCCTCAGGGTATTCAACCCCCTGAGCTGGAAGACGGGGACAGAGAGCAGGATAAACCCCCCATAATCCAGGAGGAAGCGGTGAACGACCTGCTACGCCACCTGGACACTCACAACTCTATGGGGCTGGATGGGATCCACCCAAGAGTGCTGAGGGAGCTGGCGGAGGAGCTTGCCAAGCCACTCTCCATCATTTATCAGCGGTCCTGGTTAACGGGGGAGGTGCCGGACGACTGGAGGCTTGCCAGTGTGACGCCCATCTACAAGAAGGGCCAGAAGGCGGACCCGGGGAACTACAGGCCTGTCAGCCTGACCTCGGTGCTGGGGAAGATTATGGAGCAGTTCATCTTGGGGGCGCTCGCAAGCCATGTGTGGGACAACCAGGGGATCAGGCCCAGCCAGCATGGGTTCATGAAAGGCAGGTCCTGCTTGACCAACCTGATCTCCTTCTATACCACCTAGTCATGTGACCACCTAGTCATGTGACCCACCTAGTGGATGAGGGAAAGGCTGTGGATGTGGTCTACCTGGACTTCAGTAAAGCCTTCGACACTGTCTCCCACAGCATTCTCCTAGAGAAGCTGGCGGCTCATGGCCTAGACAGGTGTACTCTTTGCTGGSTAAAAAACTGGCTGGGCGGCCGGGCCCAGAGAGTTGTGAATGGAATTAAATCCACTTGGCGGCCGGTCGCGAGCGGTGTTCCCCAGGGCTCCCTTTTGGGGCTGATCTTGTTCAATATCTTTATCAACGATCTGGATGAGGGGATTGAGTGCTCCCTCAGTAAGTTTGCAGACGACACCAAGTTGGGCAGGAGTGTTGATCTGCTCGAGGGTAGGAAGGCTCTGCAGAGGGACCTGGACAGGCTGGATCGATGGGCTGAGGCCAACTGTATGAGGTTCAACAAGGCCAAGTGCTGGGTCCTGCACTTGGGTCACAACAATCCCATGCAACACTACAGGCTGGGGGAAGCGTGGCTGGAAAGCTGCCTGGCAGAAAGGACCTGGGGGTGCTGGTTGACAGCCGGCTGAATATGAGCCGGCAGTGTGCCCAGGTGGCCAAGAAGGCCAATGGCATCCTGGCCTGTATCAGAAATAGTGTGGCCAGCAGGAGTACGGAGGTGATCGTGCCCCTGTACTCAGCGCTGGTGAGGCCGCACCTCGAATACTGTGTTCAGTTTTGGGCCCCTCACTACAAGAAGGACGTTGAGGTGCTGGAGCATGTCCAGAGGAGGGCAACRAAGCTGGTGAAGGGTCTGGAGAGCAAGTCTTACGAGGAGGGGCTGAGGGAACTGGGACTGTTTAGTCTGGAGAAGAGGAGGCTGAGGGGAGACCTTATCACGCTCTACAACTACCTGAGAGGAGGTTGCAGTGAGGTGGGTGTTGGTCTCTTCTGCCAAGCAACTAGCGATAGGATGAGAGGAAATGGCCTCAAGTTGCGCCAGGGGAGGTTTAGATTGGACATTAGGAAAAATTTCTTTCCTGAAAGAGTGGTCAAGCATTGGACCAGGCTGCCCAGGGAAGTGGTGGAGTCCCCATCCCTGGARGTATTTAAAAGACGTGTAGATGAGGCGCTTAGAGACATGGTTTAGTGGGCATGGTGGTGGTGTGTTGAYGGTTGGACTCGATGATCTTAAAGGTCTTTTCCAACCTTAATGATTCTATGATTCTATGATKATTAAGCACGGCTAATCAGACGCTGACTGCTGAATTTCTGAATTTCCAGCTGTACTGTGGGAACAATGATCACGGAACATCAGGCATTGCCAGGTAATTTCACCAGCACCGACTATTTTATGCAATGCTTACAGGGCTTGAAAAGAAATCGAGATACCTTTACAACACCACATTTAAAAATACAAACAGTATAATGATATTTTTGACAACGGATTGTGGAATTTATATTCTGGGTTTTCTCAAAGATAGTTCTTAAYGTTTCTTAAAATGCCCTGAATCTCATTAGTGGCATGATTTTCATGCTAATTTAACATAAATGCAGTCAGCACAAAATATAGACGTACAGTAAACGCACACTGCCATAAAGCATTCTGTTCAATTTTTTTCCTGTATTATTAATTGTGAAAAGTTTTGAGCTTGCAATGTTTCCAAATGCCATGCCACATTTAACTCTATTAGCCACTATTCAGCAAGACACATACAAATGTACTTTATGAAAATGTTCTGTAAACAACAGCACAGATTCACCCAAGGATCCTGAAATACAAACATCGAATAGCCCATCCAGAAATGGGAATGCCATCTGCACCCAGCAATTCAGGACACTGTAAGCAGAGGTGATATTCCATTTCTAAAGGTTGGAAAAAACCCAAGCAGAGATTCTAGTAGAAATCAAAGGAAAAATTGCTAGGACCTGAAAAAGTTTATAAATTTACAAAYGTACCTTACAAAAGTACATGTTTTATCATTGTGTGTAGATTGTTCAGGCATAAAAAAGTTACTTTTAAGAATGAAGCTTTGCTAAATTGGATCTACAGTGAACAAATGCTAATGGCTTTCCTTTTGCAAGGGAATAATTTTGACAGAAATTGAAGAACACTAGGGTCAAACTTGCAGATGAAAATTTAGTGTGGAGTATCTTTTCAGTGAACCTGACAAAGTAAGGAAAAAAGAATGAGGAAATTAACACCAGAAGGTGCTGCTTCTTTGAAACCAGAGCAGTGCTGCAGGTGGTCCAGTCCAGCTGGCTGTTAGAAATATAGCTGGTTCCCAAAAGGTTTGTTAATCTTATCTCTCAGTCCTGCTCACCATCACCCAGCTTGGCAGCTGCTTCCCACTCCTCCTCTCGCACTCTTCCCTTCTCATCATGGTCCCACAGGTATACCAAAGGGCTGGGTCCTGCTGGGGCCAGCCGGGGCAGGCAAGGGAGAAGAGGACTTCCAAAAGCAGCATATTTCAGCCATGAAACAGTGTTTTCCAGCAGAGAAGTACTCTGCTGGAAAATTCTCAGCCCACTCTGACTAAGGATGGTGAATCCAAACACATTAAACAGTTGTACCTTTGAGTTTTACAGTTTTTAGTACGAAACTCTTTTTACCAAATGGAAAGAAAAAGATTTTGTTGTGAAAACCACCAAAGCTATTTTTTTATTCTGATATGAGACGAGGTAATAGTTAGATGGAAATAGTTTGGGCTTTTATGGGATCTGAAAGATTATGGAAATTTTTTTTTTTTATTAAATGAAATATGTTGCCTTTCTGAAAATACCTGGACTACTAGTCTTCTGAAGTCAAGAGGAGATAGAATGGTCACACGTTTTGGTGTTAGCTTTAGGGTGTGCATTCATATTAACTTAACATGTTTATGTACTTTACTTGACTGAGGATTAAGCTTGTGCTTAAATACTTTTGCTGAACTGGGCCATGAAAGAGAATACTTAAAAGAAGACAAGGTACCTGGGGTGTTTGAAGAGCAAAATCAAGTCACTCTCAGAACTTAGAAATGTCATATAAATCCTCATCTCAACATCAGTGCGAAAATCCAAAAAATGCGTGTTGCAAATCTTTGCAGAAAATAAGAAAATAAGGTTTTGCTTTGAAAAATTCAAGCTGGTACTTATGCATAAGATAATCAGAAATACAGATTATCAGAGTAGAAGGATTTAAAGGGACCCTATCAACTTGAAATATATTCATTTATTAAAAAAGTGTTAAAAGTAGTATCAGATAAAATTCCTACTCTATGATTGCTCTGCAAATTCTTGGGGCTTTACAATCATGATTTTCATTCTGCTATTGCAGTGTGAAAGAGTCACAGAAACACGGAAAATAATGAAACTGAAGATACACAGAGTGCATGCAAATGCAGAAGTAAACAAACTAGAAAGAACCAGAAATAGTTTTTCATTTTTCAAGTTATTTGTAGTTGTAGCAAGCCTTGGAGTTATGCCAAACAATAAAAAGCACATTACTTTCAGGCAACAGACTGACTTTTAAGTAGTGTTGCTTAAAGGCAAAAGGCATTGATCCTCAATTAAATGAAAATTAATTTACTCTCCTTTTCATTTTACTCTTCCCTAAAGGTTGTTCAATGGACTTAGATTTTTTTTTTTTTTTAATTGGAATCCAAAAATTAGTTCAGACCTGGAAACGGAAAGTCTTGTTGGCACTAAGAAAATACTGTTTCTGTGTGAGAACTGGGTCACTTAATTTTGGCACCTCAGTATGAAATTATGTTCATCTTTAGCAGGACTGTGGAAGAAGACTACTTAAAAATCTTGCCACAGGATGTTGCCAGTTAAGCTATTTGTAAAGTCATCGAGGCAAGGGAGTCATAGGTGGTGAAACATGATGTTAATCACACATTTATGCCCATGGCCAGATGGCAAACTTCATGTGATCCTACCACTTTCCAGGCACAGATCTTTACTCTTTCTCAGGCTACTGCAGCTACACTCAAACCAATTTAACTCTTGCTGTAGAGAAACAGGGAAATAACGAGAAGTGAGAAAATGAAATTAGAAATAGATTTTTTCCCCCTAAATATCAAAATGTTTTTGATAATGGAATATATTGGTGCACACAGAACTAGGTGACCTGTTGTGTGAGAGATTGGATCTCTAGTTTGATGGGATTTGTTATTACTTTCATTTGACCTTGTGTGCAGAAAGAGGAGAAAACTGCAGATCTCATCAATTAACAGAATTGGTGTCACCACTTATATTTTGACACATTTTTACCAAAAGAACTAGATTTGGTTTGTGTTGCTGTTGGGAGAACTCACAAGTTAACAAAGCTTCTGTTTTTCTTCATTTCTGTGATACAGATAAGTACAATCACATATCAAGTGTCTTCAGGCTACGCATTATATCCTTTAAATGCTTCACAAGCCAGTTATAGTAAATGAGGT
Source organism: Phoebastria nigripes (assembly GCA_035582835.1). Classification (NCBI taxonomy): domain Eukaryota; kingdom Metazoa; phylum Chordata; class Aves; order Procellariiformes; family Diomedeidae; genus Phoebastria; species Phoebastria nigripes. Next base: position 1,306,210 of record JAYKAV010000833.1, on the reverse strand, counting down.
GAAAAAGAGAAGAGGTAGGAGAAAGTTAAGCATCTGAAGAAGTATTTAAATATGGATAAATATGTAGTGTTTTTTTCAGACTAAGCAGAGAATGGAAATAAAATTCCTGAAATGAGAAATTAATTGGTATTTTAAGAATCACAGAAAATAATGAGTGTGAGAGCACTGGTGTTAGCATTTGTATCATGATCCTATGAAGAGTATTTTACTGTCCCTCCTCCCCTGCCCACTCTACCTGGGATTGGAGGGGACATTAATAGGATGGTTCCTCAAAATGGCTTCTAATTTAACTAAATAATGAAAATTTATTTATACCCTTCTCAGCTTCCAGCTGCAGAAATGGAACTCTGCTGCTTTCATTTTCCTTCTTGTGTTGTTTTGTTTGTTGGTTTTGGTTTTTGTTGTTTGGTTTGTTGTTTTTTTTTTTTTTAACACCAACCCTAGCAAGATTTGAGCAAGAGTTGTGACTCAGCTGGAAACTTTAACAGGGAGCCTATTGGAAAAAGATGGGTAGCACTATATTGAAAAGTATTATGGCAGGATCAGTCAGTTGTTCTTTCCCAATTTGTCTCCTGGTCTCACATTGCCCTTGAGTTGCTCACAGCAGTGGCTGTTGGAATAATTGATTTTTCAGTTCACTGACTGAAAAAAAATTCATTCACATTGACCCAAAATGATTTCTTTAAGGGGGAGGTTGCTCATCCTATTAAAAAACTGAAGTCTTAAAATATTTCATCGGAGTTAATTTGAGAAATAATTTTTTAAAAAAAACAAAGGTAAATGCTGGGGCAACTGTCAGGCTGAACCAAAAATTATTTTATTTTGAAAATGGCAGACAAAATGTTTTGACCTTTAACAAATGTTTTTCCCCACTGAAATATGCCATGTCTTCAAAAGAAATCCCAAATACTTTTGATGGTCTTTTATTGGCGAACAGACATGTTGGCCACAGCATTGTATTCAACTTTGCTCTGAGGCCGTACAAGATCTTACAGCATTTGTTTCAAGAGGGGACAAGGCTGGGGGCTGAATCAGCCTTTTCCTTAAGTGGTGTGTTTGCAAGGTTTTTTGGTCCATGATTTTCTGCTTCTGCTTTGTGAGTTCTGGGCAATGCTTGTAGGGCAGCTGGGTTCAAACTCTGAGCATGGATCAGGACCACATTCCCTCCTCAGAGGGAAGGTACCACAGCTGCATTTCTGGGTCCCTGAAACACAGAGCACACATTCATAGGAGATGACCAAGATTTATAAATAATTATTGGTGTGTCAGGGGTTAGTCCTTATTTAAATTAAGGTAAAATGTTCTTGTTTCCATTTCTTGCTTCAGATCCAGATGGCAAAGTTGTGTGCCTGTAAATTGTGACTTCTCAATGGCACTGATTGGCTTGAAAGGCTTTAAATGGCCTTGTACTAAAATAGCCTTTAAGTACATATGCACAACTGATAAAATCAATACCAGAGAAGTGTAAACAAAACCAGGGTTGCAAGGCAATCAGATGTGAATATATAGCAACCAAAATAATGCAAGCAAGTCATGCTATGAATAGCTGTCCCACATGCTGCAGTAATGCTGCATATTTACATAGCAAAGAGAGGAACTGACGAAGGAAGGCACATTGGGATGAAAGATCACAAACACAGGCCCCAAGGGACTGTTATCTTGACCATGACTTTTGTTTGAATTTATGGTATTTTGAAGACATTACTCTTTTTTAATCATCATACAATCACAGAATGTTTTGTATTGGAAGGGACCATTAAAGATCATATATTTCCACCCACCCTGCCATGGGCAGGGACATCTCCACTAAATTAGGTTGCTCAAAGCCCTGTCCAACCTGACCTTGAACACTTCCAGGGATGGGCCATCCAGAACTTCTCTGGGCAACCTGTTCCAGTGTCTCACCACCCTCATTGTGAAGAATTTCTTCCTTATATCTAATCTAAATCTATCCCCTTTCAGTTTAAAACCGTTGCCCTTTGTCCTGTCACTACAGGCCCTGATAAAAAATATCTCTCTATTTTTCTTATAAGCTCCCTGTAAGTATTGAAAGGCGGCAATAAGGTCTCCCTGGAGCCTTCTCTTCTCCAGGCTGAACAATCCCAACTCTCTCAGCCTTTCTTCATAGGAGAGCTGTTCCAGCACTCTGATCATTTTTGTGGCCCTCCTCCGGACCTGCTCTAACATGTCCATGTCTTCCTTTGCTATATTTATTTGTACCATGGAAGTGACACATAACTAACAAACACACTACTTGCTGTAAAAGCCTGAAGAAGAGGCTGGGCCCTGATTTGTCTTACTGGGTTTACACCTTCTCAGCTAAGCAAGCTGCCAAAAAGTCCTCTTCTGCTTAATGGAGAGAGAGAAGCAATTTCAGGATGGGTTTTCGCTGCCATACTTGAGACATCTAGTTTGGATGAGTTCATTTGCTCTTAATTAAGTTTACAGTGACTAGCTTACATGTAGGTATCAWTGTTTAGTCAGAGGAACCAGGTGCAGAACAGAAGGTCACACAGCCCCACTGGTCTGTGGGCAGAGCGTGGGTTTCCTCTCTTCTAGGTCAGTGAAGCATTTAATACTGCACTTGCTGGGAACGCCAGTGGATAGCAGTCAGATAAATTTTCCTGCCTGCTGCCAGGACAATACGCTGTTTCTTTAATCAGCTGTGCTTTAAGGTTAGTGCTTTGCACMCAACAGGCAGAAATCTTTTTGTGGGTTTGTGGGGCTGCTTGTTTCTTTCCTCTCTCTGCTGTCCTACTTGAGTGCTTGGCTTCAGTTGGACTGAGTGTTGAAAAAGAGAAAAGATATCTCTCTCTCCTGTTAATGAAGAAAGCGTGGGAACATGTATGTGTCGCCAGCTCTTGAATTTACAAAGAGAAATATTAAGTGAAATTGAGCTGTATAAAATGTGTACAGATCATCCTGTTTTATAACACAACCTTTTTCAAAATGATTGAGTCAGACTATTCTGGTAATGACAATTCAGACTCGTCCCTTCTGGGAATATAATTTACAGTAAGCTCATTGCTTTGACTAGTTTATTTTTAATCTTCATGGGCATTAAAAAGTAGAATTACCTTTATAATAAACAGGATTCTTGAATAATATACACATTCACACTGACTAAGGGCTTAGTTTTGGTTTAATTTTTAATTCAGCAGCAGATTGCTTTTCACAGTAACACTATCAATTACAAAAATGATCTATATAAAAGGGCTAGGGAAGCTATCAAAGTAGTGTGGTGTTCTTATGATGAAGATAACAGACAAGTCAGTATACAACCTGGAGAAAGTGAAAATCTCTTCTGTTTTGCTTACTTCTGTGTCCAAGAAATTCTTGACACCTGCTTTCCATCCATTTTAGGTTTCTGTAAGGCAGCTGTCACCATAATATCTAAGTGAAGTGAAGAGAATTAAAGACAGCATAAAATGGAAAAAGTTACTATTAAGGCAACTGGGCTGTGTTTCAGGACATTTGGGTTCAATTACCAGCTCTGTCCCTGTCTTCCTGTGTGATCTTGGGCAAGTCCTTTTCTTTGTATTGCTGTTCCCTATATGCAAGCTGTGCTTAATGATGCTTCCTTTCTCCACTCATCACTGTTTTTGACTAGAATGAAGCTTTTGGGGATGGAACCAGTCTTTCACTGGCAGTCTAGAGAGTCCAGTCTCAAATGTACACATCCTCTTTTAGCGGTGTATAATTTAGCTGCAGCTGTGAATTTCTTGATTACCACTGTATACCTGTAGACTAGTCAGTAGGAAATGTATTATAACAGAGTTTTTAATAAACTTAAAGATTCTCCTAAAAGGCTTTTTTAATGACCACTCATGACTAAAGATAAGAAGCACGATGACTAATGTGCACAGTCTGTGATGAAGTATGGATGATACTTCTGTATTTTCATATTCATATGTTCATATACACATGAATATATATATTCATGAAAGTGAAAGCTCTTTCCTGAACAGGTACTTGAGAGTAAAAACTCTATCTGAGATGAGGAGGGGAAAACATTTGAATTACAATGGCCTGGGCAGATGGTAAGTAAGATTTAATGGAAAAGTTGATTAATTACTCTTTTTCTTTAACCTGAATTAGTATGTGTTTTTAGGGATCCTGCTAATGCCAGAGTAAATGAAAGTTGTTCTGGGCTCTGAACAAACAAAATACCCTGTTCCTTGTCCTTTTTTCCTTGCCCTCAAAGGCACCCATTTCTCCCTGTATTTAATGATAGGAAATGATAGATGTATCTGCAAAAGATCAGGGCAACTAAAAGAGGCAGAAAGGCAGAGTGTGGAGGCTGGTGAGGTAAAAGGTCACCTGTAATTGCTGCATTTCCCTTCGGGCAGCCTTGGCCACTCCTCTAGAAAATGGCTTCAACCACACCATCTCAGCCAGGTTTGTTGTTGTGTCCCAAGTCGTTCTTATGGGTTTCCAGAAGTACTGGCCTTCCCTCACCGTTTAAAGAGTGGTCATCACAAGCAGAACATGATGATTTGGAGATGCGGGGTGTGAGTTGCCCTGCAGGTGCAGTCAGCAGTGTGGCAGTGCAACCTCTCCTTTTCCTGACGGCACCAGGCTGAAGAAAGAGCTCCAATAGGGTCTGCAATCTGCTGTCATGTATTGCTTGTGGAGTGAGAGTAACTGTGAAACCGCACTTATTCTGCATCTTCTTCCGCAGTAATATGAAAGGCGTTGGTTTTCTGGGGCTGGTAGTCTAATATACTACACAGGAAGCACTCTGGCCAGAGAAAAAATAAAGACCAGATCTTCAGAAATTGCCCACCTGACAGAAGAACAGATTGACCATAACACATGCCCACCAAGGAGGGTCACCTTCTGTGTTCTACAGTCTTGGAGAGCAGCATGCTATGGGAATACACAATGCTTGTATGCTTGTATGCCAGTGTGCTTGGTTCCCTTGATTCATATTGGATTTGCACTGGGAAGCTTCCCTGTCCTGCACAGGACCTCTTAAAGATCAGGCTGTAGAAGTGCACATCTGTCAGCTGTGGAGGCTGTCTCTGTTATGGGTCAGTACTGCAGTGTGCCAGATTTGGAATCGCACAGAGCAGGGCAAGCGCACGGAGGAGATATTGATGCTTTCCAGTTTCTGAGTCCCATGGGACTCTGAACTCAGCATGAGCCAGAAACCACTGCTTCCTGGAGAGGCTAAGCACTGCTGACAGATGGCATTTTGCCTGCTTTAAAGGTAGCATCTCTTGGCTCTTGCTCAGTTTATACTTATGTGCTTAACTTCTAACCTGGAAAATAAAATATCGTTTGACATGCTGCCTTTGAAAGACTACAGACAGCAAGTCTACTTCAGTAATTGCTGGAGCAGCCAGGATAGCAGCCATCTTTCAAGTCCGTAATATCAGCTCATTCTCCAAGGAAGAACACCACTTCCTTTACTACTGGTAGCATGATTCTCCAGAGGAATGACAGGATCATTCATATAATCGTGACCTCTCAGCCTTCCTTCCAGCATTGGAGATCAGTGAAGATGATAAGGTTTTACCTTCTTAATGCCTTGGGAAAGTAGTGCAAGAAGAGTTAGGAAGGGGAAGAAGAGCTTGTGTCCTAACTCCTTCAGGACTCTGTGTGACTGCAGTGGCTGACAGCTGTTCAACAAAATTGATTAAAGTAAATGACATTACAATTCACCTCCAAGATAAGCCAAAATATTAACCCTCAAAGATACTTAGCTAAGACAGTTTAAAGGCTAAATACCTTAAAGAGCGTTGACTTAATGCAGAAATTGAATGTGCTGCATAAGATGAGCTATTTGAGAAGACTGTCAATCTGAACCTAACACAAAAGCAACCCACTGTGTCCTTTCCAGTCCTGGAAGAGTGAACTCCACTCCACTGTTTTCTCTGCTCGGATCTGGAAGCTTGTCCTGTGCAAATGCTGGACAAATTTCTCAAACGTCTGTCGTTCTCTGCCACAAGCCCAGACTCCCTAATGTGATAACTTGAATACAAAGAGGACCTCATGTAAATTCTATTGAAATTCAATCAAGGAAAATAAACTGCAGACATCTGCTCTTTGCTTTGGTACTGTTTAGGTGTTTTCCCTTGGACTGCATAAAAATGCTTACGTAGCTTGAATAAACGCCAACCCAACATTTCAGCATCTGATCGGCTAAAGAACCATGTGAACAATGGCAGTGAGAAGGTAAATGGGAAGGTGAAGGTATTACAGGATATGGATTAGCTGGCTACTGTTCCTCATTCAAAAATTGCTGATTAGTGATCTCCTTTAAAATCTGATTAGAAAGGAACATTGTTTTCATTCATTTAAGTAGGGGTCAGTCACCTTTTATGCTTCAAAATATACGAGACAGCATTTATAGGAGTGTGACTCTCATGGGTGTAAAAAAAATATATTAATGAATGGCTTTGGAAAAATAATACTTAGACTATCCTTTAAGCAGTGAACACATTCTCCTTTACTGTCCTGAGTCCTGAAACTCCTTGAATTATAATAGTAGGTCAAATTCCTCTATGGTGAAACTTTATTGGTCTTGACAGACTTTACACCAGAGATTTGTCTGGCATGGTATTAAATATCCATCTTCTCATACCCAAACACACAACCTCAATGCTGAAAGGTAGCCATGATAGCAAAGAATCCACAGTGCAATTTTGCACTGTTAGACTGGAAATGCTGGTCCTCTCCAAGGCTGCAGCAGGCAGTAGCTGTATGCCATGCACTCTCATCCAGGTGTTGGATTCTTATTATCCCAAAGCAGCTGGAGCTGACGACCCACGTCACTGGTGCTTTTAATAGTTAGGTCCAAAATTTGGATTTGTAGTCTTGCTTTGCTGCTGTCTCACACTGGTGACACCTAAAGGGCACAAGTGCTGAACGTTGTCACAGTGAAGCTCCCTAAATGTCTAAAGGTCTGAGCTAGATTCACAAATTGTCTAGCTTCCCTCTGTGACTGATTTGTAAGCATGCTCCAGTGTTGCTTATTGTACTGGGCTTCACATGGAGCATCTCTGGAAGTGCTGACATGTCCCTCTCTGTCTCTATCTCATTCCTGTTTTAATCATTCATCTAATAATTATAACTCAGACTTTATGGTGATGATAGGAAGGATCTAACTTTCCTCATCTTTCTGAAGTGATTTGAACCTGGGATTAACTACTGTGGGCAGACTGAAGATGTTCTCATTCCCTCTGTTAAAGCTTCTGTTTTACGTGGAATAAATAAATGTGCATCATGCCAGATAATAAACATGATTCAGGAGTGCTTGGGGCACCTCGGTTCTGTTCCTGCTACTCTATTTATATTCAATAAATCCCATGGAGGGATGGGATTTGAGGCATACTTCTGCTTTAATGTTGCCTCTCAGCTGGCTGCTATCTTTGCAGTGTTTTCCCTGCTCTTTTATTCCTTAGGCTGAGGCTGCAAGGAATGGAAAATATGGTTTTAGAAAATGCAACATAGGATTTAAAATGTCATAGCCATATGGTGCGGCACTGAACTGGTGCAAAGTAACCCTGACTGTTCTGGTGTGCTCAAGGGATTTTTGTGGCAGGCAATTATGCACTAGATTTTATACCAGCTCAGATATTATCTGACTGCTCAGTTCTGATGTTACTCGCAGTCAGGTACTTTCTTCTCTCCTGCGAGTGGCATAAAACAGCTTTGCCTACCTGCCTAATCTGGGTCAGGGTCGTGTGGCTGAGCGATCCCGGGAAGTCCAGGTCTGAGGCTGGTCAGTGCAGAACTGTGGCCTTATGCTGTCCACAGGCGGGTTAGGAGCCTTCATACATGAGCCTAAATGTGGTGCATCCCTCCCTTTTGCAGTCCTAGCCTTCAGCACTTAGGTTTCTGCAGGTTGTTTCTATTGGGAGGAAATCTTTAGGTGGGAGACAATATATCTTTGATTTGATAATGTTTATTAATAAAAAATGTACATAAATGCCTGTCTTCCTGAATCAGTAGAAATCAAAGAGCAGAATGCTTTCTCTCTTATGATTCCCATCCTCTTTTGTTTTCCAGCCTGCATTCTCCTCACAAAGCTCTCCTGGCTTTCTTTCAGGTCAGGGTGAAACAACAACTAGCTGCCTTTGACTTTCTGTTGTGCTCTGTGTCTGTGATATTTCTGTGTGTCTCTATTTATGCTTACACATGCCTGCATATATCTCCACTGAAAAAAACAGCTATATCCATCTGATTTCATTCTCTACTGAACCTCTCCCTACTGACATTGCTCAGTTCCTGATTCGACCTGCGTTTGCAGTGGTGGCTCTTGTTTTTTCCTTTCAGTCAGAATAAGGAACTTATTCACTTTATACATATCATGAGGCTATCATTAGCTTCCATGAGGCTTCCATCCACAGCCCACCATCAGGTGACATATGAAAATGGTAATTCTACCTTTTACATTACAGAGTGAACCAGATGGCCTTGGGCTTGACTCTTCAGGAAACAGTAAACCTTCAAGTACTTCTTTTAAGCCAGATGCGATGCTGTCAGATCATTTCTAGTGTAACTCACTCATTTGATTTCATATGAAAGAGCTTGGGGACTTGTATGCGCTCTGCTTTTTAGTACAAATATGTTAGCAAAGAGCTGTGAATGGGAGAAGGCAGACGCACATGCTGCTGGAGCCTGTGTTCTCTTAGGCAGTGAAGACATCCAGTGATATGTCTACATGGGCCTTCAAATTTGCTGAATCCAGATCTTCACTCTAAGATCTGTATAGCTGCATTGGTGTATTGCTGGGGCTGTTCCAATATTTCCTTCTCTATGGGCTGAGATGAGTCTATGATCTACATCCATCCTGACAGATGTGCCCTTAGTGTGGGCATGTCTATAGGTGTTTATGTAAAGTGAAGTTTTTTTGTAGCTCTCCTTTCTTTTTCCTCTGTATGATTCAGGAGCTTTGGGTAGAAAGTTATGGCACTGAGTCTTGAAGAGCTAAAACTCTGACTCAGTGATGACTCAAGGTAAGGTGACATACTGTTCTCTCAGATAATGAGTGCACACAGTGTAATCTCTGGAAAGAACTGTGCTGAGTTTAGCATGTCCTTCAGATGCTCTGGAAGAAGGCATGTGACAGTACAAAAGAGAGATGGCAAAGCTCTTCCTGTAGGAGCTCTCCTAAAAACAAGCAAAAAAGTGTTAGGGTGGTACAGCAGTTATTAGCATTAGGTTGCTATCGCTCACCCTTTAACCTCTGTCAGGTCTCATTTTTATTGGTTAGTTATATATGTAGCCAGGCAGCAGGTATAAATATGCAAACTGCTGGTAATTCCTCAGGTTGGTGAAAAAGTGAGTGGGTCTAATGGCTAAATTGCTTTGCATTTAATGAATATTGCTACACTGGGAATCCAAAACACAGCGCTACAAGTTAAAGACCTGATTTTGCCATGTAAGTCTGCTGTGATTTAGTTTGGCCCAGTCTGCCCACACTATGGCACTAAGGAAATTCCTCTGCAGCAATTCACATGTGTGCCTTGCTCCCAAAATCTCGCCAGGCATGCTGGTTGGTTCCAGGGCCAGGGAAATAGCCTGGAGAAGCTGCAATTTCCCTTGTTATGTCCTCAACCTGCCACAAGATGACAATGTTTCAGAACTTTGATGGCTAATAATAACGATGAGACGGTTATATCTTTCTAGCTGACTGCCTAGGCTTGGGTGGTGTCTGTAAATGAGTGAATTTGGAGTACTAAATGGGACGTGATGTTATAATCGAGAGAGCGGAGATATAAAAAAGACTGGCAGCCCGCTGAGGTGCTGTTCTGCTGGGTCAGCTGTCAAATGAAGACATGCTAAATCTAGCACTTGCCTTGTGTCAGTCATTTGGGGCAGCCTGCCACATGCCCGCTCAGTCCAGGTTTCTTGCCAGAGGTCTAAACTCAAGGCGTGTTGAATTTTATCATTTGTAGCTGTTTTGGAGTTGCTGAATGAAACATTATTGCCTGACATACAAAACAAAACTTAACTGGAGATCAGACAGCTGCAACATCAGTTTCACAACTCTTATTTTTATATAAATGATAGTTCTTTCATTGTTAATGAAAGTCCCTTGACTATTAAATGACAGTTCTTGTGCTCCCTTTCAAAGAACAGAGACTGAAAGGTTGACAGCTTAGACATAGAAGATGAACATGAAGTAGCATGTAATACACTATTTCTGCTACTTTTGACTTGGCTGTACATTACAGATGCCCGATTTCTCTAATAGAGGCTGTTGTTTCTTCCCATTGTGTTGGTGAGCTCAGAAGAAAGGAGAAAACTAGGTTTGCATTTATTCAGAATTATGTTACTTGTTGTTTTGACACAATTTGCTGCATAAATATGTTTAACAAGTGTACATATTTAAGAGATCACTCACAATCAGAAAATAAGCAGTACTGAAAAAAAAGAGTCCATGAACTCTTCAGTTATGGGTCTTTATATAGCTGTATGGGGGGTATCTTCTGTGCTACTATTCAGTTTTAGTTTCTGTTTCTAATAACAGCTTACCATCAATCCAGTATTTCTATTGATAATTCCTGAAAGGTTTGGAAGACCTGGAGCATCATTTCATCTCTGTATGCCCTCATGTCTTCTTCCATAAAATGGTGACAACAATATTCTCCTCTTTTTTTCCCATATGGTCCTGTGATGACAGTGTGACAGCTCAATCAGGTTTGCTTGGTGATGTCGAGTTCAAACAATAAAATCAAATTATTTAGGAAGACAAAAGCTTTTTTTGTTAGTGAGAAACATATATCATTAAAAATATAAGGCAGGAAAAATATCTAAAATTGTTTAGGGGTTTAAAAAGACTAACTCAACTTAAACACTGCTAATAAATCCTCCATGTTTTCATTAATTTCACTGGGAAGGAGAGGAGGCATTAATCTCATATAACTTTAGATATCTAAAAGATGTTCATCTAGTCTGAGCTAGTTACCTGGCTTGCTCTATAGTCAGCCTGTAAGCAAGTCTTCAAGATAATTAATCCCATCTATCTTAGACATTGTTCTTGAACCAACACCCTGTACAGCTGATATTAATTTTCCATTAACTAAAGAAACAGCCTAAAAAACTTGCTTAGACCAGGCTTATTTTTAGACAGCCGAAGCAAACTGACTCCCTTCATGACTAAATCACCCACTTCGAGCTTTGAAAACTTGAAACACAGGTTTTTTTTAGAACTCAACTATACTATATGGATAAGGCCTGCCTTTAGGACAGAGAGGAACAGATTCAAAGAAACACAAGGGAAGGAACTATTTTGCAAAGATGCATGTAAGCTGCTGCTTGATTATAGCTGCAGAAGAAGGAATTTTTCTATCATCTTGTGAAAATTTTTCACAGATGAAATAAATCATGTTGTTTTATATTAAGACGAGTTAATTTTCAAAAAACATTCATCAAATGGAATTTCAAAAGAAATGTGTTGTTTATCCATCAAAATACTTAATTTAACTTTTTAACATTAAAAACAGTTGCAGCGGTAGGAAGCTTAATAAAACAATAACAATAATACCAAAATAACCCCAAAACCTTGTTTTGAAGCAGAAAACAATCTCCTCCACCCCCCACCCCTGGGAAATATTTTTATAATATCTAAAGTATATTTCTTGAGAGTGAAGAAAAACAGTTTAAAAAATCCTAAGCCCTTCTGTTAGAAAAAATGTTGGTTTTGATGAATCAGCATCTTGGGGGGGCAGGGAGAAGAAATTTCCTGACTAAAAAAGCTACAACTGTCTCCTTCCCAGGCATACTTGGGAAGTCTAGGTGTTGCATGAGCATTTAGGTGTTATTTTGATTAGAGTAGTTTTGCCCCCAGTGGGAATGCACTGAAAGAGCAGCTGATAACCTGCCTTTAGAAATCCTTGACAGCTAGTAAAGAAGGTTAAGGGAACAGTGACTTCCCTCATATCTTGTTCTTAATCTCTTCTCCAAGTATGTGCCGCTGGCTATTCGCAGGCACCGACTCTTTTTTGACCCAGCACAGCAGTACTGTGTACTGCCCTGGGCAGCAAAAAAGAATTCTTTGACTTCTCCCCATCTCCTGAGGAGCCTGCGGAAAGGCCAAGGATTCCTCAGCCCATAGCCCTTTCCAGAATTTGTCCCAGGATGTCTTTGTTCAAGACAATTGATTTACTAATTGCTACTCTCTTTCCAAGCCCCAAATTAGGACAGTCATCCCTTATGCAAAATAGAGGGATAGCATCACATTCCTGCCATCAGGAATTGTCTTGGAGTGAGATGTATTCACCTAACACAGCTCTAAATTAAAAGGTCGGAGACTGTGAGCAGATAAAATCTGAGCCATAAATTTGATAGATGGGGAAGCCAGAGCCTACAGGTATCATAGGCAGAAGTAACTCATATCAACCCAAATTCCTTCTCTTGACATGACAAACAGAGATGATCTTAATTCTTAATAGTGTGTTGTGTCTGATGTACAGTAGAGTTTTTTTCTCATACTGATGTGCATTAACAGTCTAGCTTCTGCAAGTGCTGTGTTTATTTCTTATAAGCTTTTGGGAGGCAGCTATATTAGGTGGCTCAGGAGACTGTATCCTCCTCCAGCTTTCCTGCTGTGTGCCACGCAATGGAAGAGTGGCCATGCGGCTGCATGTCCCATCTGCCCAAATAGCAGCTCTCCCCACTTCTGTGTAGAGGAATCCAGCACCCGAAATATTTAAAAACAAAAGTCTCACAAAAAAGATACAAGAACAAGTGAAGAATCAACAAACACTAATTATTAATTTCTGAATGACTTGTTTAAAAACATTCAGTTCTGAAACAAAGGCAGAGGTTATGTATAAGTTATACTTTGGCCTTCTTATAGACATTAAATTCTTATAGAATTTGATTCACTTAGATCTACTGACATCTATTTATCCATACTTGTGTGAAATTGAATCTACATAGTAACTTACCTGTCAAGAACCTACATAAAGTAACTAAGGTTAGCTATCTTAATTTACACCTTTGAATAGACTCCCATTAATTGATTCTCTTGCCGTACTCTTCTAAAGCTTTGACATACACGTTAAGCCAGTTTTAACATACATAAGTCATTTATTTATTTATAATTATAATTTATATTTATAATTATAATTATTTATATAATTATAAGTCATACATTTATTGAAGTTTAATCATGCTGCAAGTAAGTTTACAGAGTCTAGAAACAAAATCTAAGTTGATAAGATACAGCTCTGTGAGGAGCAGCAAGATGGTGTCTTGCAAGAACTCACAACCCTTCTGAATGTGAACTATTATTTTTCTTTTTTACTGCCTGGTTTATGTGGTCCTTAACTAGCCCTTTGCATGCTGCATTTTAGGATCTCTGCCATTAGAAGGTAGAAATCTCTATGAATACTTCAATAGCATTGAAATTAGGTTAAAAGAAGGAAAGAAAGGGTTTTGTTATTCTCATTTGTTTTACGAGGCTGCAATTTACTTGGCAGAAGATGTCACTCTAGATTTATTTCAGAAAACAGAATCAGTCCCGAAAACATCTTACGAAGGAAAGATCATTGACGTACATGGTTTGTGCGTTTGCTTCTTGCAGCTTATGTCCAGGAACTCACAAGGAAAAACTATTTCACATGGCCAAGGACTGAAGGCCTCAAATACTAATTTTAAAATGCCTTCAATTATGGTGTGATTCATTTCCATATATAACAGCCAGTACTTCAGCTCTCACAAACTATTACCCATGGTATTGTGGCTTTCACTAAAAGCAACAGAAAGGCTGTCACCTCAGCAAATTGATTTTGTGGAGATATGACATCTTCCATTAGCTGAGGATTAGTCTCTCTGGTCTCTGTTCCTTCTGCCTGCTCTGTCAGTGCAGTTAAAGGATGCTGGTGTCTGAACACAGATGCCGTGTTTAAAAAGCAGGTACTCTCCTCAAATCCAAAGTCAAGTGAATATTAAGGGTGGAAAATACAATGAGAAGCTCTGGAGTGATAACTTTGGACACTGGTCTCCAAAATTTGAAGACTCTGGTTTGATTTCACAAAGCATTTATCTTCTTACACAGAGGCTCGCTCCATGTCCCTGGTACGAAGGACATGGGGATGTCATTGATATGTCTTTCTATGAATAGCGAGGAACAATAATAGTGTGGCTAGACCTTTGCCTTGGGAGGATGAAAGCCTGATAATATCATAGGAGGGCTCAACTTCTTCCAAATGAAGGCTGTGAGGCAGCAAGCAGAGCAAGGGCAAGGGAAAAGCCAGAGCAAGGGAAAGAGGTGTTAATACCAACTACAAACTTGGGAGGACAAGGTGAGGAACTGCTTAAAGATGAGCAAAGTCATAATCAGAGTCCTATTTAACAGTGGAGGCAGAGAAAGCCAATTTAGATCATGGAGAAAGAGTCCCCAGGCAGAGGCATGGCTTTATGAGCTTCCATAGAGCTCTGCCCTAGGCCCAAACAGGTTTTCAAGTGGTGAAGAAAGAGGTCCAGGTCTGTTTAGGATTATGCCTAACTCTGGGTATTTCTTCTGCAAAGCATAACCAAATTTGATTGATTTTCCTGTTCAAAGTCTGTCTGGGGATCCATTTTCCTCATCGTCATACCTTCCACTGAATTTATCAATAAACCTGACATGCTTGCATGGCTAACATTCTGGAAGGTGAAATGCTTAAATAATTAAGCTAGTGGGGTTTGTGAGAGTAATGTCCAGATTGGTGCTAGGAGCTTGCAGGACTTGAGCTGAGGTGTTCCTTTTTCCTCTGGCAGGATTCCTCTGCCACAGCATATGCCATGGACAGAAAGGTGGGATGCAATGGTTCTCCCTGAAAGTTTAGAGCATATGGAGTCATTGTGATGGGGCCAAACAGATTGTCCAGGAAGGGAACAGGAACAGGATCATTTGTTGTGGTCTCTATGTGCATGTGTGAGGCACTAGTGACAGAATAGGTGTGCTACAGTTGGCACCATTGCTTCCAGTGCTCTTCATAATCAAGTGTGTTTATAAACGGTAAGATACTGTTATAAACATTACTGTTTTAAACATTTCTCAATATTTTAACTTGAAAGCTGAAGAAGGAGGAGAAGGTAGGAGAGGGGGAGGAAGCGGGATTTCTCTTCAGAAAAAGACAGTAATAGCATGGTAATCATTTTCGGGTAGCTGAAGAGGGAAGAAAAAAATTAAATGCAATCTAATACATAACTGTCGCTTATTATGAGTCACGTCTTTCATTTTAGATTCAGATTATGTCCATTCCGCATAAATGTAGCATTCCCTAACTTTCTACTGCTACAAATTATTGACTTAAAGAAATGGAATTAATGTGTATTAGGACTTGTAGGAGAGTATTTTACTAGAGGAACGAGTAATTACAAATTTCATCATCCAGACTTCACTATTGCTTGTCCTTATGTTTCAGTGTAAGCTTCGTCCTAAATCACGCCTTAGGAAGGATTAAACCTGCTATACCTTGAAGCTGTTTATCTCGGGTTTTTATAAAATGTGGTCTTCAGGATTGTTCTCTCTTGCAGCAAAATTCAAACATAAGGTATTTCAGCTTTCAAATATATGCAGCTATTTGGGGTAAGTAAGTAAGTAGGGAGACTGACACTTTTACTGAAGAAAAGGAAGATGATAAAATAGAAACAAAGTCTAAAATGGGAACAAAGAAGTATGTATCTAGCTCCATCTCAAGAGTGGCACTGGGTATCTTAGGATGCTCTGTACACCATGGTTTGCTCAGAGCTTCAGCACTTCTAGGGCACCAGAATCTCCTGGGTACTGACTGGGGGAGATTTAAGTTGGAATCTTTGTACTAACATTTCACAAGATTAAAAATCCTGACCAGATCCTGACTCAAAAAGAATATAAAGGAAGTGGAATGCCTCTTATACACCATCGTGACCATGTAGGTTGCTTCATATCCTGAAATAACCTCGAGATTTGGGCTAAGACCAGCAGTGTGAACCTTTTTGGCCATGCTTGTGGACTCAGTTGGAAAATCATCAGCAAATAACACAGACAAGAGGGGATCTTCTGGTTGCTGATGTTACCTTTCTATCTTTTTCTGGGCTACAAGATTAGCTCAAGAAAACGGAGGAGAAAAGTTTGGGGCTTCTTTTTTCCATACAGCCTAAAATGAGTACCTTATTATAGCGTTCAGCATAGAACAACTCATGGAAAGCAGAGCCTTAGCAAGATACAAAAATTTTTCCTTTAAATATCAGTTTTTTAGAACCAGTGGCACATTGGTGCTCAGTCCATGACAGTTACAGGTAAGTACAGAAGAACATAAACAAAGAATCCCATAATACAGCGAGGATTAACAGGTCAGAATAAAATTAATCATAGAATCATAGAATCATAGAATCATTAAGGTTGGAAAAGACCTCTAAGATCAAGTCCAACCGTCAACCCAACACCACCGTGTCCACTAAACCATGTCCCTAAGCGCCTCATCTACACGTCTTTTAAATACTTCCAGGGATGGTGACTCCACCACTTCCCTGGGCAGCCTGGTCCAATGCTTAACCACTCTTTCAGGAAAGAAATTTTTCCTAATGTCCAATCTAAACCTCCCCTGGCGCAACTTGAGGCCATTTCCTCCCGTCCTATCGCTAGTTGCTTGGCAGAAGAGACCAACACCCAC
>JAYKAV010000833.1:1121385-1289074 GCA_035582835.1 Phoebastria nigripes | reverse complement strand
TCTGCAAACTTACTGAGGGAGCACTCAATCCCCTCATCCAGATCGTTGATAAAGATATTGAACAAGACTGGCCCCAAAACGGAGCCCTGGGGGACACCGCTCGYGACCGGCCACCAAGTGGACTTCGCTCCATTCACCACAACTCTCTGGGCCCGGCCGCCCAGCCAGTAATCTCAAGTAATAGACACATTTCACCTTTTTTTAGTGAAAAACATGAGTCTTCAGTAACTGACTAGAAGATACTTTCTTCTGCTTTCTCACTAACAGTGAATAAATTAGGAGGAACTCTGCTGAAGTAAATAACATTAGAAAGAAAGAGATCAAACTATTTTTGAGTCTCTTTCTACAATCTACAACCTCCCCTTGTGAAAATTTGGGGTAGCGAAGTCTCAGCTAGCAAATAGTCAGTGTCTTAGCCCTAAATCTTGATTCAAATCTAAAGTTGCTCAAGCCTGGTTTACTATCCCTTATTTTCAGATAAGCAAACTAATGCTGCCAGAGAGACACTGCTTGCAAATCTGCCCTCCCACAAACACTCACAAACATTTTTATATGCATCCTTTCCTTGTAAATTACAAGCATTGATTGAATTATTTCTGTCATCTATTTAATTGGTTTTAAAAAGATGTAAGTGTATTTTGCATCTGCAGTCTGTCTGCACATGTCTTTTCATTTTGTTCTGTTGTATAGTGGTTGTATCATCTGTTTCTTGGTAGGACTGGTTTACGTTTGTTTCCTGCTCTGGAGTTTTGGGTTTTTTTTTCATTTCATTGTGCCAGATTTCCAGTTAATTCACAGTCATAGCTCATACATGAGCATTCAGATGGTTCTTGAGCGCACATTTCACCAGTTAGAAACAGTACTTTCCATCCAAGTTCATTAAGTGCCTCTGGGTCAAAGGTGAGAGAGTTGCTTTATATTTTCTCCCCAAGAGCATTTGTGCATTAAGATCTCTTCCCTGGCTGCTGAACCTGGGTTCCCTTACTTCAGGAGGGCTGAGTTCTCTTTTTGTGACTTGGCTGGCACAAAACTAGAAGTGGAAGTTGGCTAAGAAGAAAAAGAGGAGTTTGGACTTTCTCAGGATCTGATGCAAAGCCCAGTGAAATCCGTGGGAAGCCTCCCATGAGTTCCCTATCAAGTTCTACCATGACTGTGTGGCACATTCTGGTACAAATAGATGATGAAATTCACTTTTACATTTAATCACCTGTTTTAGGACTTCATGGAGGAAGAACTAGTCCAGGAAAAATAAAAAGCTTTCCAAAAATATCTTCAAATGAAATGCAAACCTATCTAAGGTTCAGACAATTCAGTTAACTACACTCTCCAGTTGCAGAAGAAGAGTAGAAGTGCTAAAAGTACAGTTTTGCTGTACTTCTGTGCTAGTCCAAAGAGTGGGAGGAGAGTGTGGGAAGTTCTCAGAGCCAGTCCTTGCAAGATTTCCAGAAGTGAGAGATTCGGAAGCCTAGGCACTTCGCGGGCTTTGGATGCTGTCCTGGTATAAATCCCTATGCCGTGGTCATTGGCAGACACGGAAAGAAATGAGTCACCGAGTGCTTGTCATTTCCAAAACAATATAGCTTCACATTATGAATGAAAAGTCTGATAGAGGTAAGTAACCTCCTGAAATGTTTATTTAGATAACAGTCCTGTGAGCAGGTCCTGAGAAGCAATCACTGTTAAAATGGTAGATTTTATTGCATTCAATAAAACTCTTACATGTTGCAGAAATGACATCTCAGTTTTTCAAATAGCTAGAAATTGCTGAGCTTAATGGGCACTGGAGTGATGATATAATCACAGTTTTCTCTGGTGTACAGCCCCTATCATTTATTATTTCAACTACTGTACACTGGAATCCGCTTACTCTGACAGCCCTGCCTCACCACAGGTCAGCTTGATAGCATCTGCTGGGAATGGGTAATAGCCAAACTGCACTGACAGCAGGCTTGGCAGAGCTAACTTTAAAGATAGAACTGTACTTAAAAATACATAAAGAAGGTGTGACAAAAATGAGAATTGAAGCAGTCCTCACTTGATATTGCACAACTCCATGGATTTTTGATTTCCAGATGTTTTACCTATCAGATATTCCCTGGTGGGTTTCATTAAAATTCCAAAATATGTCAGTCACTCTCAGCTGCTCAGGGACACGGTATTGATGATACAGTGTGTGGCTGTTCAGCCATGGATACAGAGTAATCTTCCTTCCTTTTTTTTTTTTTTTTTTTTTTTTTTTTTTTTTTAATGGAGAAGCACTGTTTGCAACCCCCAACAGCAGATCTGCTGAGGGAATTTAGCAGTTCTGACCCTCAGATGTCAAAAAATATTTTAAGGGGCATGTAAAGACAATGTAACTTGCAGGGCTAAATACAAACCATTTGTTTGACACTGTGGAGGTAAGCAACACCTGTATGACAAGTGAACTTCAGAAGATTCTGGTATATATTGGAAAAGTGGTATTGGGGTTTTTTGTTTGTTTGTTTTGGTTTTTGGGGGKTTTTTTGTTTTTCCTGAGGCTGTCTCTTCTGCTGTATTCAGTAGATAATATAGTCAATCACAGTCTCGCTTTTCAGTTACCTTCTCTCAGGTGACCTACTTCCACCTCCTGTACAATCTGCAGGAAACTGGTTCAGTGGACTAATGCACGCTGAGCTGATGATGCCCACACCACCACGGCAGCAGCCATGACTCTGCCAAAGCCATCTCAGCACCTCTTCAYCATGCTGTGCTGCAAGCTATGGTGGAGGCATGTTCAGCCTCAGGGAGCTAGAGGAAGACAACCTGCAGCAGCTCCTTATGCAAAGCTGAATCCCAGGAAAATAATACTGAACTGAAAGGCTTGCTGTTGCTTGCAGTCCAGTGTGGTCTTGCTGCTTTGCAGGGCTACACTTCAGCCCAAACAGGAAGCTGCGGGCTTTGGGCTAGAGGCTGTGGCATGCAGATGGCACGGTACGAATACTGACGGTGAGCTGAGCCTGGCTGATTCTGTGCAGCCTCATTCAAACTCTGAGAGACATGTCTCCATAAAGCTGAGCAGTTCTTGCAGAGACGGGTGGGACCACCTTCTGTGGGACACTGCTTGAGGGGGCTGAGCAAATACCTTCCTGCTTCGGTGTTCATGGGTATAAATACTGAGCTGTCTGTATCTATTTTTGTCTATGGTCTTCCTCCACCCTAAACCTCCTCCTTTCCTTGGAAAAGTATTGGGTTTTTTAATATCTCCAGAATACTGGTGGTGGGGAAGAACTGCCTGCCAAGGGTGATCAGGGAGAGTTTAGTGTTTTTAATGGAGCTGAAATAAGAACCAGATAGAGGGCTATGAGCAGAAAATTTGTGTTGCTGTCTGTACAGTAACATACCATTCAGGAAATTTTCTAAAAGGACATTTTGAGATCTGGAATCTGCTCCTGTTGTCTTATAAGGACTATACTTTCTGCTTCTAGTGTTTATGCCAGTTTGTACCTGGTTACTTTAGTTCCCCCAGCCATGTCTAAGCATCTAAGCCATAGTGTATTTATTTAATCTTTCCTCATAAGTCTGTCCCTCTTGGTCCCATAAACCAGCCCAAATCAACCCAGTAATTTTTTTTTTTTTTTTTTTTTTTTTTGGCTTTTCCCCATTTCCCCTTTCACAGCATGTATATATTTTTGGCCATAAGATACCCTTAATTAATGAAATACTCCAGATACAGTTGTAGCAAAGCCATATAGATAAGGAACTGTTTTCTCTCTACTTTGTGATTAGCTGCCTGTGTTTGTTACTTGGATTTTATGTCCCCCCTCTGTCATATTACATTGCAAATTCATGGCTAGCATGTTGCTCACAATTTCTCCAAAGGACATGCTGCTATTACTGCTTCCCTGGTTTTAATCTGATCGTTGGATGCTTGTGTTTTGCATTAATTTCCCTGAGATGTTCTGGCTTGCAATTTTTCAAATTGAGTTTGATTTTTGGTGGGCCTCTCACCCTGCATGTTTCTGTTCTCTCTTTAACCCACTCACATATTTTTTTTTTTCTTCTCTTCTAGAGCCTCATCTGCTTTATCAGAAGCATACAGACTCTGGGTATTAGGGTTTCCAGGCTCAACTATTTTTAAAATACCTGATGCCACATTCCGTTGCCTTCTTTCATTCTCCATCTGCCTCTTATCTGGTCTCTTACCTTGTTTTCTTTCAGCAGATAAATCAGTTTTGCCAGTGTATTTTTCTTTGTCTCCCTCTGTAAGTTTTGCTCTACCATGTCTTTTCTCTGAAACACAAGGTAACCTGTCTACCTGTATGTCGTAAATACGTAAACTTCAAGATTCCTTTTCTAATAAATAGGAACAGCCTGTTTGATATTAGTTTGCCAGCATCTGGATTTAAAAGCATCCTAAAAGGAAAAAAAAGTGCTATTACAATAATCACAAACATTTTAACAAATAAAACTATCTCTGAAGGAGTTTGCACTCTGTCTTGGTAGAGTGAATATTAGATATTTCTCTGATAATTACTTTCCTTTCTAAAAATGCTATTTTATTCTATTAGAGTTCATATTTAAAATAGTACATTCAGTCCTTTATATCCTTTGATATAAAGTTTAGTCATAAAAAACTTGAGAAAATAAAACCTATAGCAAAATAAGCATCACAGAAAAACCATTAAATGTACAAAGGAATAGAGTTGTTAGCATTAACTTACAGAAAAAAAAAAGCCTTTAGTAAAATGCTCCAAATTGTATTGACCTTTTGTAAAGAAAATTCTGATAGTACTTTGAGGTTTACTACCAGAACCTTTCTTCTAGCCAGCAGTAACTATCAAATAGTAGTTTGTAATCTCAGAGAGCTGACACAGGTTTTATATCTTAGTTCATCTACTATTTTATGTTTGTAACTTTCATTACAGTGACTCTCTTTTTTTTTCTCCTGAAGGATGAGAACTGAACATGTAGTGAAACCTTTTGAAGGATGATTCTCCAGTAATTCGTGCCACACACTTTATTATTTAATTTCCTCAATCAAAAAATGTTTGGAGGTTTACGTAACAGCTCACAACTATCTATATAATGGGGAGGTGAGCAGGTCATAATTTGTACAACTCACCTGAGAATTTCAGAAAGAATGCAATTTTGTAGAAATTTCATGACAGTTCTGAGGAGAAAAAAAGGAAACTGAAATGGGTTTCAAACTTTGGATTATGAAGCAAAGGACACTTGAACTAATCCTAGAGCGAAACAAAGTTATTGTTATATTACAATTACATTTATATTAATATAAATATTATAATTACGCCTTACCAAATAGAAAAGGACTATCCTGCCTGAAGCTGTTGGGCCCATATATGAGAGTAACTGTTGAATATGGGATAGGCATTGATAGAAGTTTTCTACTAAAAACCAGCACCACCCTGGAGACAAGGTAGGGAAAAAAAAAAAAAAGCAAAAAAAAAAAAAAGCCAAAACAAAGCAAACAAAGTAAAATGGAATAGACTACAAGTGATTGTACCAGGTTTTTAATTAATGAGAACACAGGAGATTGCTAAAATGAGTACATTACCTAATGGTGAATTAATATTATGTGCTGAAACATCCCACAAGGGAAGAATTGGATATGCTAATATTGTATGAAAGAGATTGCCACTGGCAAATATTTCACTATAGAGAGTTCTACATTAAGCATAAACTCAGAAAAAACCCCAACTGTCTTAATATATGTCATGAAATTTTAATTGCCTAGAAGTTACTAAAGCAAGATAAAAGCTTGGTTATACACCTTTGCATCCTTTTGATGGTCTCTATTGACCATTGATGCAGGATTGTTTTTAGAAATGCAGTGCATTATTGCATGAGTAATTGAAGACACATTTTGTGGTATAAAGTTATAATTCCTAAGCAATAATATCCGAAACTGCAATTGGCCTGGGCCTAACGAGACGCTACTTAGAACATCCTTAGGGGAGGATATTTGGCTTTAGAATTCACTTTCCTCCCCTTGGTTCAATAATACTGTCTACCCTCTGGTAACATTCAGGCTATTCTGCAAAATACACCTGTTATTTTTGTTAATGTGAAGGGAATGGATGGAAATGGGAGACAGTACTGGATCTGCAGTTTGATATGCCATAGTACAGCTCATTGGTTTTTTGTAAAATATATGTTATTTGTTTTGGCTTGGACTGTTTTTCAACATTGCAGCATCCCAAGAGTAACTGAATACTTTTTTACAAATGAAGAGGAAGGAGTTTCTTAAGTTTTGCATTTAGGATTTGGATAAACTGTTACCCAAAGGAAACAGTATCCAAGTCTTCATATTTTGGCCTATGACTGTTTAAGGTACATGGAACCAAAGAAAACAGCCAACTTCTACGTTGTTCCATTAAAAGCCATAAATCTGCCTGTATTCACTAAAAAGTTCACTGACCTCAGTAAACTCTGGTGAATGTGATTCAGGTTTCATATTTATGAGAAAAACCTGAAAATAGCTAATGTTTCCTTGGACTGAAGTGGTAAAAAAAACCCACAAAACAAAACAAAACAAAACCAAATCTGTAAAAGGTGACTGCAACAGAAAGACACAAATTTTCAGCCTAAGTTAGTCTGTACACCTTGGAGTCGATTATGTGAATCAGACACAGATGGTAGACTCTGAATGTTACCAGTAAATTAACTAACTCATCTTTGGTTCAGTTTCTTAGTTCCATTGGAGCCAATTAAAATATTTTTGGTGATTGTTACCATTTCTACTGAATGGCTTGCTCATAATTTTCTCTGGCTGACCAGTTGCCAAATGAAAGATTGATTTCATACCCTTACTTCCCTTTGAATATGAACTAAATTAATCAAATTATTTGTCAATGCTTTTGTCTTGACATATGATGAAATCTGGTTTGATCTTAATGTTCAAGATCTACTAAATGGCAGAGACAGACCTTCAGCTGCCGCAAACTGGCACAGATCCACTTATTTCAATAAAGAGTTTGCAGAGTTTTCAGCAGAATGCAGCTGGGCTTATAGCTAGAGTTGACCTATTCCATCTGTGGTCTGCTTCCCAGTTGTCTTACATTCGAAATCAAGAGTGCTCCGGAACAGTTGCTCACTCTGGAAGTATCAAGTGTATGAGTGAGAGGTTTCTCTCGTGTTTTGAGTGGGAATTTCCCATTAATGGTTTCAGCTTTGTGCTTGGTTACTTCACTTCTTTGTTCCTGGCTCCCTGCTATTTAGCATATTCTCCTCCATGAAAGTATTTCTTTTGTGCTGCTGCTGGTGGTCTCATTCTCCTGGCTTCTTGTCATTCTCTTGAAGACGGTATCTGACAGTTCACTGCCTGTTATTGAATTGTTCCAGCCATTCTATCTTCCAGGCAATGGCTTGAGTATTAGCAATCAGTATAATCTTCACAGAGTCTTATTAAATAATAAGTAAACCTGTAAGACAGCGACTTAAAAGATCTGACTCTTAGCAGTTTACTAAGAATTTTTCTAAGCAGTATAAATAACCACTTATTTCTCTTTTAACTTCCTGATTAAATGCACTTAAAATACTTTTCTAAATAAGTACACTTATATGTAGAATGCAGTGTTCTGCATTTCTGGTTCTACACTCAGTAAAGGATGATGCAAAGTAAATGTGGTCAGTGCAGGAAGTCTGGCACTATTAAATGGTTTGTTAGAACTGGGTATAGAATAGGACTGGATGAAAAACAAAGCAATGTAAGGCTGTGACTCCTTTGGTTTGTAAGCAACATAGAATACAGTCCTAAGGTCTCTRTTTTGTGAAATAAATGCATATAAACTAATCCTGAATGTAACAGTCATTGTCAGATGCAGCCGTGGCATTACCTGAGAAAGTACAGGGTAATTCCAGTTCTCTAACAGCGTTGTCTGTACCAGCTGGGATTTTATTTTTCTTAGTACTGCACGATGGCAGGAAAATGTGAACCCAAATCTGTAGCATCTAAAACTACCTCCAGGGACTCCTGTGCCAGACTGTCTGAAGCACTTAAGAAGTATCTTTTTTTAGTGCTGGAATGTTCATAGTCATTAACATAATTGGGACAAATGAAAGAGGGAAAAATGCTGAAATAACTGGATTAATTCTGCATAGAATTGTAAGAATTCGTGGGAAACAGAACAGAGCAATTGTAAGGGATTTCAATAGTAACAAAGAAAAGTGAAGGTTACTGCAGTTCAGAGAAGATGAATGCCTTGGACATAGTTTGGGAGACACAAAAAGGAAAGATAAGGAGAAGAAAGAAGGTAGGCTTGATTCTTATCTCATGCTGCTCAGTCATGCTTTGACTCAGGTTTAAGTAAGTGCATGTCCTCAGTAATCCTTGGCTGACTTGCTAGAATGACCACACTTTTGCTGGGGTCACAGTGGCCTGCAGCTGCCCTGAAGTCAGGAAAGATGACTGAGTCACACTGTCTTTTTCCCTACACTTGGCCTGTGCCAGCAAAGGTTTTATCAGACCCAAGCACTTGGTCCTCACTGAATCTGAATTAAATGCATCTGTGTCACTCTGACATACAGTCAGTAATCATTACCTATCTGGTAAGCTATGTCACAGGCTAAACCAGAAGTTGACTTCTACCGCCACTATATGCAACAAAGAATTTATTTAACCTCATGATTTTTTCTTGAAATCAAAATGTTGGAGACTTTTCCTGAATAAAATCATACTGAGTACCTTCCAGAAACTGGATTCTCAGCCACTGTCCAGCAGAAGTCCAAGTTGATTCTGTGTGACCCTTTACGGCAGAATATCATCACATGAATCTGCAGGCAAGCTGGAATCCGAATTTGAAGTTCGCTTCCCACTAGCTGACTGGCTGTGCGCGGTTCATTTAAACTGATCATGGAAAAAAATCCCAATATAAAAGATCTGTGTCTTCTCTCAGGTCTTGCCTATACTTGTACTTCTTATAGCCTGACACAAGTGCAACCACTCTGCCGTGCTATCATCTCCTGAGCTATAAGCATCACTAAACACGGAAAGAGGATTATCTCATGTTGGACCTATTGTTTTGAGGGGTGAAGATTGTAACTATATTGGGCAGAATGGGAGAACCCAAATTAAAAACATGCCACAGAATATCAGGAGTCTTACTCAGTGCATTGGTACAATTATCTACCTTAAACAGTAGAAGCTGTGCAAAGATGGGATTTGCATTGAATCAGATCACAGGTGGCAGTATTTTTCTGAGTTAATGTTGCTGGCACAACTATCCTAAAATCTGGCAAACAAAAGGCTGAAAAAAATTAGTATTTATAAGGCGTCTGTAAGGATATTGACTACAGGGGAATTATTCTGGTTGTAGATTGGCATGGGGAGTGAATTGGGACCGTGTGTTCCCTTACAGTTCTTCTACAGCAATGTCCATCACCTTTTATTCCTGTGTAGATACATAATGTCACTGGCATAACTAGTCTTCCTGCAGGTGCAACACAGGCTCACAGCTAAAATGTGTCTCTGTTTTCTGCCTGCACAGCAGCCACTCAGTCAGCTGTGCAGCTCATCACATTTGTATTCAGGGTGTGGGTTGTAAACACAAAAAAAATGTCAGAGTAAATTGTTCAGGTGTTGCMTGTGCCCATAAAATGATGGTCATCCTTTGAAAATAAACTCATGGAAAGCAGGCTATGTATAGAAAGCCATTTCTTTGATGGATGTTAGCTGCAGGGGGAGGATAAAACAAGTCCTTACCTATAACTGCATAGGGTAATCATTCCCATAAGTGAAACTTACTGCTGTAATCGCACAAAGACTTGAACACTGTGAAGGCAAAATCAAAATGCTAGCAGACAAGTTGTCCTCCAGTTTATTAGGGTTCCTTCCCAGGAGAGCTACATTCAATTATGTTTTCCAGTGGTTTGCCAAAAGAGCTTCACAGTTAAGCCAGCTGAGTTTGCATTCAGATTTTCTACTTTAAGTTACAAATGTCTTGCTTTTCAAAGCTTTCCAGCTGACCTGAAGTGGCATGCCAACAGTACTACAGCTAATTGAATATATATCTCATTTTTCATTTTTGCAGCTTTACGGACCATTTCCTCATAAAAAAGGTGAGTGTTTGCACAGGAGCAGACAGGAGAATTAAGCAGCAGGAAAATCTCTATGACAAGACGTCTCTTTCTTTTGTTTTTGAGTTTGGCAACTGTATACTTCTGTTAACTCATATTTATCTTGTGCTAACATAATAATAGGGAAATGACTACTTTGCTTCAGCAGAAGTATCCTGCAGTTAAATGCAAGAAACTCTATTTGCCTCAAGGCTGTGCTCTATTCTGTGTTTATAGTGCCGTTTGTGTATATATATCCGTATAAAATTTGAAGAGAGATCTGTAATGATTGTCAGTAAAGCACAGCTCTGCAAGGACTGAGCAGGGTAAAAATTTCAGATAATCCATGATATAAAGGGACTGTTTATACTAATTAATCAGTGCACATGCCTTAGATTCTGGCGTTCAGTGCTGTTTGAGTTCTCAGTGAGGGGCACCATTTTGCATTACACTGTTTCTTTCCACTAAAGAAAATGATCACTTACGGACATTTAGGAAGTGAACCTGGGATTCACAGGTTTTGTGCATCACAGAAGGACACCAAATATTAGCATTATGCTCAATGTTCCTTTGCAGTTCATAATCCCTCTGCCATCCTGCTGATACAAACAGCTGTAGCAAAAGTGTACATAAGGCCAGGTACGCATTGGATTTGGGCAGAGGTACTGCGTAGGCCTGAACATTAAGCTTATTGAGGTAGAACAATATTGCTGTTCAATAAAGTTTATTGAAGTAGAAAATAAGCAAAGTCTCAGCATTTTTTGAAAACAACCCTGAATGTAAGCTAGTTCCTGCACAAAATATGCAATATTGCCTCCCAGCTCTCATTTCCCAGTTCTCATAGATCTCATATGCTCCAAGTGACTTTTTTAGCATTTTCTTCCTGAAAATTAAAAATTCTTTAACAAAAAGGGGTGAAAAAATTAAGTATTATTGCTGTAATACTAAATGCTGTGTATTAGGAATCTAACTTTCTGTTGCACTGGGTTATACAAATGCCCCAAAAGAGTCAGTGTCCCCTTCATTGAATGGTCTTATTGTATTTGCCAGGAGAAATGCTTTGATCCATGAGGAACTTGTTTTCTGACTGTGCCCCCCTGACTCAGTATTGACGCAGTATGCAGATATTTGGAGATATTGAATGAATAGAAGCATGATCAAAGAGGAGGGAATGATCTAAGACTGTCCTAAGTAGGAGATTAAGTCTTTGAAGAGACCGAGAATGCTAAAAGGTGTGTGTGGTGTGTTCAAAAGAGCAGGTGTGCCCAGTGGCTTTGAGAGGAGAGGAAAGAGACAGTGAAAATGCATTTTGATTCTGCCACTGCCTTGCATTTCTGGTCAGTGAAGCAGTTGAACAAAATAGCCTGACAGCATTCCCTGCCGCAATACCCTAGACCAACTAGATGTTTCTGGTTTTGACAAAAAAAACCTTGGCCAGAGGCTCTGAGCTCCTCCAGATCTACAGCTTTGACTCTTCCTGGCCTCAGAGCAGCTGTGACAGAGGAGCTCGGTAGGGCTGCCCAAAAGCAGGGTCATTCTTCTGCCTCATTGCACCAAGAAGCAGGGGTAGTGGTGTCTGGGATGCCCTTCTGAGTGTCAGCACACAAAGTCCCATGAGGAAGTTCATGGCTGACTCAAGCCCCACCTCCAGGACCAGCTTTGTATTGCTCTGATGCTGCTTTTCCAAGGAGTGTCTGGTGGAGACCGAGCATATTACTGCTCACAGGGGACCGTTCAGGTAAGCAGAGGGTAGCTTACTAGTATGAAGTTAAAGAGATTTCATTTTCTAGCCCTTTTTTAATGATTTGTTTGTGCATCAACACCAGTGATGGCATCAATGATTAAAATACATTGAAACAAAATTTTATATTAACTGCAGCTGCAAGGACAGCAAAGGGTCACAAGACATTTTCCTTTGAGTCCTTGCAGCCCTTCAAGAGTCTGTAGAGAATGGAAATCAGAGTTAGCGGAACTGTTTTTTTCGCCCTGCAAAAGTGATGACTGTTGAGCTCGGTCTTCCTCAGTGTAATGTTATATTAAAAACTAGATAAATGCTTGGATCCTGGAAATCACTGTCAACATTACATTTTTAGGCAGGTCAAATGTTGAGTCTTCATGACTAAACAGCATCATTTGCGAAATATGCTAATTGTTTCATTTGTTCTTTATTTTCTTGCGRTTGCAGACACACTATTTTAAGTGACTCCCTTAGTCAACCTTCACTATCCAAGGGGCAGATGTATAGACTGAAATGCTCACATTTGATGAGACATATTGAGTGAAGACTAGCATGTGCTGATCTGGATATATCACAGAGTATGTATTGAAGCCTATCTGCCAGCTACAGAAGAAAAGATCCTTATAACTATTGCAGTACTATTGCCAAAGGAGATAAAAAGGTCATGTCAGATTCCAAGTCACTTCTGGGCAGGCTCAGATGACTTTTTGGCATCTAATTCAGACTTCACCCTGCTTGAAGCAGTAAACATGTGGTGGGACTTTCTGGAAATCAGCTGGACTTTGGAAATATCTGTGTTATTACTTAAGTATTTGCTCTGCAAGCAAGCTCTGTGTCCACAGCTGGGAGGTGTTCCTGTCAGCTCACACAGATGACTTGCAGATTCTACTTTTCTCTCCCCGCTTCACTCCCCACAACATGCAAAACTCTCCAAGGTAGAGGTTGCACTCTGGGGCCAAGAACTAAGTTTTTCACATTCGCCTTCTTTGAACGTCTTTTCTAAAAACAAAGAGGTGTTTTGCTGGAAACCTGCAGACTTCTCTCTTATCCAGTGTTCAGGAGGTATTTGCACCTGTAGTGATAGAAAAAATGCTCACTCTTAAAGGAAAGCTCTCAAGTTGGCTAGTGAGGCTTTTGGGACCTGAGGCTCTTTCTAGGATTTGGTAAGTGGGTTTTGATTTTAGAACAACCCAAAATCTGCCTGTGGATTGCCATTATGGAGATAGTAGGAGAAATATTCTTAAAAAAAATCCTACATCTTTGCCTCAATATTTCTACAGTAATGGAAACATCAGATAAAACTGAAGTGTTGGTGTAGGTAAAACTGGATTAGGAATCAGAAGCCTGGAAGGTTATGACAGCTGAACTGATCTTCTCGGCCATTCTCATTTCCCAGTGTTGCTCTGCTGAGGGCTAACAACCCCGATCATCTAATATTGAGGATGTTCAGCAAAACAGCACTGCTAATCTGGAGAGAGAATATTCTGGTGGCAGGGCCAGGATGGGTAGTGCACAAGTGCCATGATAAGCAATTTATATGTCCAAGTGAGCATGGGGAGGAGGAAAGATGGCTCATCAGGCACGGGCAGTGGGGCACACAGGAGAGGAAACTTCAAAAGTGGAGGTGAAACTTTGTTGGAGATTGTTTTTAATAGGCATTTCTATCAATAGATTATTGTTAATAATAAGTTCTAGCAATAGATCATCAATAGTTGTTTTATCAATTGCCTCTGATACCAGCACAGAAAAAAAAGACAATAGAGAATTTTTTCCATGCCCAGATACAGGGTTTCTGAGGTCTGCAGGTATGATGACACTTTCTAAAGCATTGGGCTTTAGTTCTGTGTCCAGGTATAACATTCTTGTGTGTTCTGGTGTACTGTGACAGATACTGTAAGCATACTGTATGTTAAATGATCCAATGTTTTGGAGAAAGCAAGCCTGTAACAATGGAATGGGATAGGAGATGACAGTGATTTACACATATGCATGGTGCAGTACATGCAGTATTTGATTACATGGGAACAACTCGCTTGTGACCAGAACACTGCAAGCTTCGTTCAGATAAATTACCTGTCTGATTCATATCCAAGATCTGTCTGTAATATCAAACTCAATCAAAAAGGAAAAAGAAAAGAAAAAAAAGAAAAGACTATTCTTTTTTTTTTTTTATGTTGCCTTTTTTGCTCACTTTTCATCAATTTCAATATATTTCAAATCTGGTTACCATGATATCTTTCAACAGTCCAGGAACTGAATGGGAAACATAATTCAGATTAGAGACTCAAGATAAGGATCAGAAAAAAATCACTGTAGTCTTTGTCTGTCAAAATATTTTGGTTATGGGTAATTAGAGCATAGTAGAATATAATCTTTGTACAGTCAGATAGTGTACCCAAGAGGCAGCCTCTGTCCTTGCTTTTGGTATATTGTGCCAGGAGTTTTGTTTCCGTATCCTTCAAGGGCATATGTTTCATACATACATGTGATACAATATGTTCTAGGACTATCTGTAGGGTATTTGAGGCATTCTGCCTTCCATATAGAGAAGTCTAGCTGCGGTAGGTAGTGAACATGGATAGCCATGCTGGAAGCCTGAGCCTGAGGAGTCTGTGGTGTGGACATGAGAATGGACATGTCTGATGCCAGCCAGAGGCCATCACATGATGGCCCAGAAAAGAAGAKATGAGAATGTCCCCTGCAGGTGAAAGAATAGTTTTTACCTTGGCAAGCCAWGCAGCTCGTCAGGGCACAGAGTGTGTTCTCATTCAGCTGGAGGCAAGAGCTGTTGGGAGAAGTAATGTCATGTACTAAAGCAACTGGTATCTCTGGAAAAAAAATGGACAAGCTTTTGGGATCAAAAATATCAAAATCCAAGCTAAGAACACCTGAAAATTTTGTTCTCAAGGGCTGCATGAAGGATTGCTCTAAAACTTGTGTAATCACTTGAACGCCTTGAAATTGGTTATGCCTTGATGATATAGAGCAAAATGATTCAACCCTGAGGAATTTTCACTAGACCTGTTTCACCATCACCTTACCTTCCCCTCTTATTGCCTGAGAAACTCAAGACACTAAACGTAGTTCAAAGCAAAAAGACTTCATTTCTTAATATGCAGAGACTTTGGAAGATGCCTAGACTGGAAGCTCTTCAAAGCACTCAGTTGTTTAATGCTTACCCAGTCGGCATGTGCCACAGAGCCCTTTAAAAAAACAAGAATTGTATTTGAAAAACATAAGCTGTGGATTAACCACAAGCTTGAAGTTCAAGCACAGGAGGAGGAGAACTACATGAAAAAGAGAGGGGCTACATATTCAGGGGATGGTGGAGCTGGAACTGGAAAGGAGGAAGGCAAACCAGTCTTTTCTTTAACATGGTGTAAGTTGCAATAACCACTGTAATACTGTCATGATCCGGAGATGTTAGATGAGATATMATTTCTTTTCTCCTGCTGGTACTGTCAAACTGCAAACATTTCAATGTGACCTTGATCCCATTGTACTTTAGCAAGGTGTATGAGAGCTGGGAGGAGCTTTTAGCATCCTTTAATGTCACGCAGGTAGAGTGACTTTCCCATGCACATCGGGAACATGCCATCAAGAAAAAAATGCACACAGAGCTGTAACATTTCTGAGAGTTATGCCGATGGTCTCCTAACTCAGGCATGCTCAGCCTCTGCACACAAGCTACCTATAGGCAAACTTTCTACTGAACGTACATTGCCTGTCAGGAATTATAAATCCCTTACTTGTATGAGTATGGTGTCATCTAACATTATACCTTCACCAGACGCTCCTGACCATATTCTTCTTAAGTCAGAGATCACGGGAAGAAGAGCTGTATATCCTGCTTCTAACAGAAGAAACACAGTGTTGCGCCTGTAAAAGGCACTCTAGAGGTTTTGGGGTAACATGCACCTGATTTCTCTGAGCTTAGATGCATATATTACATAGTGAGGTGTACTTTCTTTCCATCCAATGCTTCCCAGAGGAGTGTAAAACACCCAAAGACACTTGTATAACAATAGTGGCTCTCAACATTTCTCTGGCAAACCAGACCACTGATCACAATACCAATTCCTAACTGAATGGAGCCGAAGCGCATGCAAACACTCCCCAGCGCTTATCACTGTGGGACAGGGGTGTGATGCTGCTGGCAGGTACCTTACCACTATGTTACCTGCCTTTGAGATGTTGGAGTATTCTGCATCTTACCTCCACATTTCCTATTTTGGAGAACTGAGGATTTTAGTGAACAGATATACTGAAGCAGCACAAGCTGCCAGTGACCCCTCTTTTCTCTTTGAACCACTTGAGTATTCAGAAAGCAGGAGGGAGTGGAGTTTCCTGCGTATGTTCATCTATATATGTAATGCAGAAAGGCTGCTAATTCCTTTGGTCCATTTCAGTGTATTTCTCAATTTGTTGGATATTTTGTCCTGTGAGGGCACCAAGGCTGGAAATGTGACTCAGGCTAGCATGTTCTTTCATATTCTTTTCTTTTCACAAAGAAAAAAATACTGAAATACTGTAGCCGTGGAAAGAACATAGCTTCTTGTCTGCATCTGATCTCTTCTGGTTGTCATTGTACTGGGGAAGAAGACGCAATTCATTTCATACCCACACCCCCAGCCTCCCATCAATTTTTTCTATCTGTTAAAGTGGTAAATCTTCATCACTCACTCTGCAGTCAAGTTAGGGTCAATTACAATCTGGCTATTCATGTCTGTGCAGCCCTTTGAAAATATGAAGTGCTGTAAGTGCTGAGTGATTTCACAGTCCTTTTTATGAACACAGTCTTTTCTGCTGATTTATAAACATCATGTTTCTGTTGCTCATAGTGAATGAAATACATTTTGCAGCAGCAGTATGTGAAAAAAGAGACGTGCTACCACAAAAATATTAATGCTCGAAAATAAGTAGTAAATTTATAAGATAGAGTAGAATTATGTGCTTTTGTGGTTTTTTTATGTTTTAGCATGTGTCTTCCCCTGAAATAATTGAAATTCCATTCTGGATTGAACTTGTGAACACAGCACTTGTAAAATTTATTCTATTTTGTGTATGAAATTTGTTGAAACAGGATTACTTAGTTCACCTTACTCCTGATTTTTTGTCCCTCAGCCGACCTTGATCATCATATGTCTTTACAGAATCATGTTCTGATAGTTATTTATGGACAGACTTTTACCTCCAGGAGGACAGCAGGGACTACAAGTCCAGTCTGATTACCTGTCCTGTCCAATTTAACCTCAGTCTATTGTCTTGGACTCACTCAGCTTCCTATTTCCCCTGGATCCTCACCTCTGTTCTAATTGTCTGAAATGCTGGAAGGCTGCTGCGTCATTTTCAACCAGGAGAGTTAAGGTATAATCTGAAAAACTTATCACCTTCCCTCGTTTTCTACCTGTGGGGAATTCAGTTGAAATTGGATCTGGATCTAAACCAGGTATGTTTTTATTTTTACTCAACTACAAGGCTCTTCAAAAATAAAACCACTCATCTTTAGTTCACAGTAAATAAACTTAGCACGGCAGGTCTGCTTAATGTATGTCAGAACACAGCTAAGAAATAGAAAGGCTTTGAGTATTAAATCAATAATGGCTTTTTCCTAGCCAGTAATCATAAGACAGGATGAAATATCAAGTATCTCTTTCAGGGCCAGATAGGATTCATTCTGCACATCATCTATTTTTTATCTCACATAAAAAAAATCATTGCACAAGACAGACACAGAATGCTTACAGGCACTCCAGCCTACAAAAATTAAATCACAATAACATATCTAGTAATGTTGAAGTTATTTGAACAGTTAGGATAAAAATGAGGCATGCACAGAGGCAAATTTATGTGTGGGCATGGAGGGATGGAATCACATTGTTGATGAATCCACAAAAACCCTGGTAAGTTGTRAGTCTGTTTTTGGAGACAACTGCTTTAAAGAAGCAGACTCCTGTTCCCAACTCTAAACTTTTCATCTTTGAGCAAGTTTTACTTTGCTTTAAAAAGTGTTAACAGGCTGACAGCTAGAAAGGTCTAGAATCATTTTAGATCCCTAAATGCTTTTTTGCATGATTCTCCCTGGATTGCTGGAGATCCAAAATGAAACAAATTTGAAAACTAGTATCAGGTAAATACAAGGCAAATTCTAGGTAAAGACTTCTTCAGTAACATTAGTAACATTAGTAACATTCAATAGTCAGACCAGCCACCCTCAGGGTATTCAGCCCCCTGAGCTGGAAGATGGGGATGGTGAGCAGGATAAACCCCCCATAATCCAGGAGGAAGCAGTGAACGACCTGCTACGCCACCTGGACACTCACAACTCTATGGGGCCGGATGGGATCCACCCAAGAGTGCTGAGGGAGCTGGCGGAGGAGCTTGCCAAGCCACTCTCCATCATTTATCAGCGGTCCTGGTTAACGGGGGAGGTGCGGACGACTGGAGGCTTGCCAACGTGACGCCCATCTACAAGAAGGGCCGGAAGGCGGACCCGGGGAACTACAGGCCTGTCAGCCTGACCTCGGTGCCAGGGAAGATTATGGAGCAGTTCATCTTGGGGGCGCTTGCAAGCCATGTGCGGGACAACCAGGGGATCAGGCCCAGCCAGCATGGGTTCATGAAAGGCAGGTCCTGCTTGACCAATCTGATCTCCTTCTATGACCAGGTGACCCGCCTAGTGGATGAGGGAAAGGCTGTGGATGTGGTCTACCTGGACTTCAGTAAAGCCTTCGACACTGTCTCCCACAGCATTCTCCTAGAGAAGCTGGCGGCTCATGGCCTAGACAGGTGTACTCTTTGCTGGGTAAAAAACTGGCTGGACGGCCRGGCCCAGAGAGTTGTGGTGAATGGAGTGAAATCCAGTTGGCAGCCGGTCACGAGCGGTGTCCCCCAGGGCTCCGTTTTGGGGCCAGTCTTGTTCAATATCTTTATCAACGATCTGGATGAGGGGATTGAGTGCTCCCTCAGTAAGTTGCAGACGACACCAAGCTGGCCGGGAGTGTCGATCTGCTCAAGGGTAGGAAGGCTCTGCAGAGGGACCTGGACAGGCCGGATCGATGGGCTGAGGCCAACTGTATGAGGTTCAACAAGGCCAAGTGCCGGGTCCTGCACTTGGGTCACAACAACCCCATGCAACGCTACAGGCTGGGGGAAGAGTGGCTGGAACTCGGAAAAGGACCTGAGGGTGCTGGTTGACAGCCGGCTGAATATGAGCCAGCAGTGTGCCCAGGTGGCCAAGAAGGCCAATGGCATCCTGGCCTGTATCAGAAATAGTGTGGCCAGCAGGAGTAGGGAAGTGATCGTGCCCCTGTACTCGGCACTGGTGAGGCCGCACCTCGAATACTGTGTTCAGTTTTGGGCCCCTCACTACAAGAAGGACATTGAGGTGCTGGAGCGTGTCCAGAGGAGGGCAACGAAGCTGGTGAAGGGTCTGGAGAGCAAGTCTTAYGAGGAGSGGCTGAGGGARCTGGGACTGTTTAGTCTGGAGAAGAGGAGGCTGAGGGGAGACCTTATTGCGCTCTACAACTACCTGAAAGGAGGTTGCAGCAAGGTGGGTGTTGGTCTCTCCTGCCAAGCAGCTAGCGATAGGACGAGAGGAAATGGCGTCAAGTTGCGCCAGGGAAGGTTTAGATTGGACATTAGGAAAAATTTCTTTCCTGAAAGAGTGGTTAAGCATTGGACCAGGCTGCCCAGGGAAGTGGTGGAGTCACCATCCCTGGAAGTATTTAAAAGMCGTGTAGATGAGGCGCTTAGGGACATGGTTTAGTGGGCATGGTGGTGKTGTGTTGACGGCTGGACTTGATGATCTTAGAGGTCTTTTCCAACCTTAATGATTCTATGATTCTATGATTAATAAACCACCCTTAGTCAATTTGACTTTTGGTTATTACAAACTCTGACAGATTTTATTATGTGAAGCTGGCTTGATATTTTTGTTTGCTGAGGTTGAGCACATGTAATTTGAGGATGGTCTTGTCAGCATTTATTTATTACAGGGAAAGCCACTTGAAAATCTCAGTAGCCATTTGTAGGCCTAGGTTTCCACCTTGTCATACCATCTATGCTTACACTGACACCTGCAAAGTAAGTCTGAGATATCTGAGCTAGCATTAATACAGATAAGGTTGGATATGTGAATCTGTACTAAACAGCAAGGGGCTCAGTGTGGGTTAATTTGCCTATTCAGAAACAGGATAAATGAAACCAGTCTGAAGTTTGTGCTGCTTTGAAGTAAGATGTTAACGAGCTGTTTAAGGCATCTCTGCACACTCACCAGATGTAGTGCAAAAGCAATCACATTAATGACACTGCTAAAACTGCAGCTTAAAAGGTAGATTAGCTTGAAAATGATCTGCAAAACTGCAAAGGGTCTTTGTATCTTAGTTTTTCCACCTGTACACAATCAGTAATGCATAACTATTATGTAAAGCAGTGCTAGACACACGCATGTATGAAATGACTATTGAAGACCCTCATGGAGCCTCATGAAGTTAAAGACGTGTGTAGTGGGGCTCTACAGTTCAGAAATCCCATTCTCTATCGTGACATTTTTATATCACTTCTATATCACATTACTGCATAATGGCAAGGATGAACTAAGAACAACAATAGGCAAATGTGTTGGTATAGAATTTTTTTAAAATGTTCTAAATACTGCAGCAAGCCATAATTCATTGCCAGCATATGCTAAACCCATTCAAATTAGCATGAATAAGTTTGGAGATGCAGAATTTAAGGAYAGTCAAGCAAACATCCAGATGCAAAATGAAACAAAACCTCTTTGGGCAGGAAAAACCAAATCAGATGTGGTGAATCTACACTACAAAGAATTTAGTGTCCCAGAGAAGCCTGACAAAGCAACATTTGTATTTCCACTGACCACAACAGGGAGGGAATAGAATAAAAGGAGGAGATTTAGCGTGTGCTTCACTTGCTGTTAATTGTTATTCCAACAAGTTGGGAGAATAAAAAACATCTAAAGCAAGTGCTCAGTTCTGCCAGGGGAATGTGTGCTTGAGTCTGCCTCCATCCAATTGCTTGGAAGACATCCTAGGAGAAAATCCCAAGCTGACATCAGGGGACTGAGATCAGATGGCTCTGTTTTCAGAACTCTGATTTCCATTTCTGTTATTAAATGTTTAATCCTTTATCTGATAGGAAAAAAAGGAAAAAAGAAAAATAAAAGATTTCTTTTTTCACCTTGGAGTCCAGTATAAAGTATTGCCCAAAACATTAATTGATGCATGCTGAATGGTCTGTTCAATTACAAACAACATACCTACTTCACAGAGTGCCTGTTACCCAAACAGGTACTGCAGGGCTCTCAAGTCCTTGGGTACAACCTGGGAGTGGAAAATTTCTGGCSATTGCTAGCCTGCCTCTTTGAAAATCAGAGCTTGTAACTCTCAAAACAGTGATACCTGGGTCAGAAATCTTCTCTCAGCCAACAGCCCCATGAAATAAAGAGAACTGCTTTCAAACAYGGTGGGAAAGATTAGAAAGGCATGCTACCCAAACAGGCATTTTCTCATCTCTGAACTACTACCAGTCTTGCCTTTCTGTCCCTACTGCAGTTCACTAACCAAGCTGGAGTCTGGTGCAAAAGACCAGTGTCTGATTTCCTGACCCCAGATGTGACGTGGGTCAAGTTCCCCAACATTAATACCACTGTCACTTGATAATAGGACTATTACTTTTTCCATTGGTTTTTGTTGTAATTTTTCCCCAAAGAGACAGCATACTGTAATTACAATTTGGTGTCTAAACAAGACAGGGTCAGGTATCATGGGACACGCGTGTGAATGC
The DNA here is from genome assembly GCA_035582835.1 of Phoebastria nigripes. NCBI lineage: Eukaryota > Metazoa > Chordata > Aves > Procellariiformes > Diomedeidae > Phoebastria > Phoebastria nigripes. The sequence continues at coordinate 1,267,494 of JAYKAV010000833.1, read as the reverse complement.
ATTAAAGTTTGGACATTCAGTTTACAGACCATAAGGAGTTAAGATCTGGAATCCAAAGGGCTTTCTACTCCAGTCCCAACTCAACTACTAGATATTAAAAATACACAAAAAATAGACCATATTAAATCTGCAGAAAGCAGTGCTTTGTCCTAAATCAGTATGTTACTTTTTTGACCTGTTCCTTTCTTCACCAAAGTACGTGGAAGTTTTGCCATTGATTTCAGTGGCAGCCAGATCAAGCCCTTTGAGATGAAATTTGTCATTACATGCAAACCCTGCCAGAAAGGGTAAGTGCACTTTCATCCTTTGATTGTTGAAAATCCATACTTTATTTGATGATTGTCTTTTAACAAAATCACTCTTCCGAGACCTTGCTGTGATGCATGTACATTTCTAATATTATTAAGAACCTCAAAGGGCAGGTAAATTGGCTGTGTTTTTTCTAAAACCACTTCCATTTCAATCTAAAACCTGACTGCATTTTGCAATATAGCAGACAGTATAAGCTGACATGAAAAAGGTAAGCTTTGTAACAGAACAGATTTTTACTCTACATAGAATATAGTAAGGGGGAAAAAAGGAAAAAAGAAACCCAAAAGGAATGTGTATGAATCTTTCTGAAAAGACAGCAACTTTTCCTGTCTCTCTGGCACTTTCAGCATTTTAAAGGAATGTAATAGCAACATTATTCTATTTTAGCAACTTCTTTCAAATAGATTTTTGATCTTTGGAAAAAAGAGAGAAGCAACCTTTTTTAAACAAAGTCAGTATAATCACAAACTTGGCTTGTACTAGAATTCATAAAATGTTTTCACCTTTAGATTTGTGTTTGCAAAATGTAATTGATGAATAGCAGAAGTTGGGAGTGCTTTGTAAAAAGTCACCATAGAAAAAATTTGTTTATATACACAGATGTTGCTCATTTTATCACTGTGTTTGTTCTTTATTTGTTATCTGGAAATGTCTATGATATGATCTCAATCTGAAATAGCAAATGTAAACATAACCACCAAGCCAATGTCTAGAGGGCACTAGAAAGAAATATTTTCCATAATGGCCTTCCCTCTTGTGCTCCTCTTCTTCAAACAGAAGTTCTAGCAATTATCTAACTGTATCATGTGCTCATAATATTCACCACATTGACTTCTCTTTATTTTGAAACTCTCTTTCACAGGTACAGTTTTGTTATAACCTATTCCCCCCTCCATTTTAATAACATCCATCAGTAATGCTAAGTGATAACTCTTAACTGGCAATTTATTCACTCACTTTCCCCTTTTTCCCTTTGTGTAAATTATTCACAAACACACAAGAGAATAAGTGCATTTATTTTTTCAAATTGCTCATAAAAGTCTGACAAACAATCTTCATCCGGTAATCATTCATGAACTCTTAACCACATCTGTGTTTAAGAACAAAACAAAAAACAAACCCCAGAACTGTCCACTGCCTGTCTTTTCTATCACAGCATGGGACAGCTGAAAAGGGAAGGTGGAGTTATATTTTTAAGATATTATTTCAGAACCAAAATAACTCTGAGATCACTATAAGATTGTTCGGAAGAATGAAACATCCTATGGTATGAGCATATCAGAGCATTTTGTGACTATTCCTGCCCCTAGCCAGTACTCCTCTGTGCCTTCCTGGGGGCCTTGTTGGACCATCTATTTCTAGTGATGCTGGGCTGAGACCTCACACCCACTGTCCATTGCTGCCCTCCAGCTGGAGGTACAACCCTCAGATCTGCTGCTGGACAGTATGGAATGAGCACTTCCAAATTGGTCTCAAACAATGTCATCTGCTCTAGCTCATACACAATTTAATTAAGTCGACGCTGACTAGTTTTGCCTGGAATAGATTAGACATCCCTCTTATGATCCCTTCTTTGCTGGCAATGCTGGGAGGATAACCTCTGACAGAGGTCAGAGACAAACAGCGAAGGAGCAGTAATGTTTTCAGCTGGCAAACGGTTTGGAAAATGAATGTCTGCCTGTGGCTTTACGGACACTCTGGGAGCATTTAGATCAACAGTGGGAGGACTTTGGAGAGCGTTTGTTGACAAACAGTGCAAAATTAGGCCCAGTACAGAAGAGGTATGTGAAGAATCCTAACTTTTTGTAAAGCATCATGTGTCCTTGAAATAGAGTATCCTATAGAGGCCATTAAGCAGTATGTGAGCCATAAATCTCTTTGTACTCATTCAACAAAATAATAGTGCATTCACAGAGGCAGGGACAGGGGATTTTGAGTACTCTGAAATGTCTGAAAGTGTGGTATTCTTTTCACTCATGTCTTGCATTTGGTACTGACAGGGGAAGAATTTGATGTGTGCTGTTAATAACCCACCATGCCCTATCTTTCATTTCAAAAGAGGAAAAATGTTTCTTTTGCTGCTCAGAATACAGAAATGGCTGAGTTGTTCCCACATGTCATCCCTATAGAGAAATACTCTATACTAAGTAGTACCACTAGAAGGCAAAATGCATCTCGGGACTACTCTCTGTGCTCACAGGAAACTGAGCAAAATTTGCATCATGTGCAATGTGATGGAATTATGAATGCAATCTGCCGTACACACATTATAACAACAATAACCTCCCACCCCATATTGGTTTCACTGTAAAATGAATGTGAAAAAGATTATAAACGTGCTCTATTTTCAGAGAAATATATAACAATTTATAAATTTGTTTTGAAATGATGTTGAGTTGAACTTTCATCCCACCAAGACATGCTGGGTAGTTTCATCTGTGTTTCTCTTTCAATATTTTTCCTGTCACGAGCCTGCAAATTCAAAATAATAGAGTTAGAAAAACACATTTGGCAAATGCACTGGCAAATATGCAAACAAGCCTATACAAGCCTTTTGAAGACAGTGCCACCTTCTCTGGATCAAAATATGCTAGGAAAATTAAACAGCTTTCAGATTTGTTTTAGGCTGAATGCTTAGTGTTGAGGTGCTTGCCTGTGCTTTCAGAACCTTTGTAAGCACGTCACCAGCTCAACTTGACTTGCTGTTAGTGAAATATTTCAACAGAAGCTATTAAACCTCAGTAAACATTTCACAAATAACAAATAACTCCGCCTTTGGAAAAAAAAAAATCTGTATTCCCTGCAGTATGTATGCTATGATACTTGTACAAACTAGACAAATATTTACTTGTTGTATCATTTAAACTTTGCCATCTGTTTAAAAAATGGCACTGTAAGTCTGTTGTTGCTTTTGCATTACCTTGGACCTTTCTTAAATTATTTAACCAGCTATTAAAATCACTCAGAAGCTCTGACCAACACCCAGCTGAATGTACTTCCATCATCGAATCAGGTGGCATTAGCAGCTATGCAGGATTTCCCTAGTTTCGCACACATTTTAATCAGATAACTCATCATTTCTTTCTGCCTGAAGGGATCAATAAAGGAAGTAAAGAACAGAAAAGCCAGACCCAAACACTGCTAATTTCTGGAGAATCTGCATGTTAAATCTTCATTTTGTGAAGTAATCTCATGGTCACAGACTGCTTTACAGATGCTAATTGTTTTTCAGGTTGCTGCAGTCATATCTTGGATACATTATAGCTCACAGGAACCAATAAAAACACATTTGTGCCAATACATCCTGAAATTGCGTTCTGTAGCTTAAAGGCAGGGGGAGGGGAAGAGAAAAACAATGCAGTTTCTTTCATTGCTTCTAAACCTTTTCCATGAAGCCACAAATAAGACTGACCAGCCTGAATCAAAGAACTGGGTATATTCCTTGGCTCTCCCTAAATCTTTCTGCAGTTGCAATATAGCTAATAAAAATGGCATTCTGTAATCTATTGCATAGCCATGTTTAGTTCATTAAAGACCCCTCTGCTACAGGGATATTTTCAGACTAATATTCTGAACTAGAATCTGGAAACAATTAATGCTATGCATGCTGTTCAGCTTTTGATAGACTGCTACACTTCGGTGATACAGTCTGAACTACAACTGCATCTTGAGGAGCTAAGGTAAGAAAAAAGACAGTGTAGGACATCAGAAGGAACAAAATATAGTGTAGTAGTTTGACAACCTTGAAGGTGACTTTTTCCAACCCATTGAATATCAGGTTCATGCCCTGAAATGAAGTTCAGTGAGATTCATTACAGTTCCTTCTGTCACTAGAGTATTAAAACCCCAAATGCATCATTAACTCACAAGTGGGCTTTACCATTTGGCAATAAGGGATTGACATCACTCCAGTGACAAAACCATCTGCAGGAATACTATGGACTTTTGCTGCATGAAGAAGTAATTGCTTTTATATTGGAGATAAAAGAACTCATTTTGATACATTTAGTAGCCTTTCTACATTTTAGAACAAAAAAAGAGCTTCTATATAAAGGACCTTGTCTGGATTTCCTTAGGGAATAGAGGACACACTGCACTTCTCCTTAAGGGAGGAGGGAGCCCTTAAGAGGGCTTAAAATATAGGAACACATAAGTGTACTCACTCTTGCTAACAGAAGCACAGCCCTTAAATGTGTAATATCTTAAAGGGTATAGATGTTGACCAACATTTAGCTTAGCTTTCAGTTATGTATATGGAAAAGAGTTGAAAAACACTAGTAGAGTGAAGCAATTATTCTTCCAGAATATGCCTTGGCCATAGTGATCCTTACAGTAAGTTACCAAAACCCCAAAATAATACTAGAACAACATCAGATGTCTCCAGGCTATTGATTTTGTGAACAAGGGACAAGAGGATTTTGGAAGGCATGGATAATTGGTGAGGTCTTTCTTTCTCTCCTGTCTAAATCCCCCTTCACYAGCCTCCCCAATTTACCTGACATCATTACTTGATAACTGACAGAGTGGCTGTCTGATGGTATTTTTGAAGTGAGCTTGGGAGGCTACTTTGGCTCATCAAGGCATTGTCTTTGTTAGTACAAAATTGCCAATAAACTTTTGACAACCTCACAAAAAGGGCTGAGGACTCGCAGGCATTTCAGCTTGAATAATCTTGCTGCCCACCCTCCATCCACTCCAGACATTGCCTTGGCAGTGAGGAGAGGCCAGGGCAGATCCCTGCAGGACCATACCAAACACCAAAGACTCAGTTTGAGATGGTGCAAAGGGTGCTGCTCCTCCCCCTTACTTTTCCAGGAAAGTTCATTCCCTTTCCCACCCCACCATTAGGGGCCGCAACTCCTGTTAGAGTCCATAGCTGGTCCCTCCAGGACCTCCTGCTGCCACTTTATTGAAGTAGAGGAAATAACCATGTAACACCAAGCCAGCCTGGGAAGGAAGGGGGTGGATGCTGGGGAGGATGGGAGCTTGGTTAGGTTTGGGTCAGATAGGAGAGCCCAGCTGACATGATACTGTAGGAGCTTAGGAACATTTCTAAAGACCTTGTTACAGAGTGTTTACGCAGACTTGTGTGTAATGGTATGTACTATTGTTTCACTAATTCAGTGTGATAAAATTTTGGTTCACAGTATGTAGGCAAATATAGTCATCTTAAATGCCTCCTACTAATAATGAATCAGAAAAAAATATTATACAGTTGCCTAATAAATAGATTTCATAAAGCTGAGAGAACACTTGCATAGATAGAGAGATTTTGGTGAAATCTTCCTTTGGTGGAAGCAAAAGGGCTGGTGGCATAGTACTTTGGTTTATAACTGCCCTTTTTGCCTCTGGCTTCCTAGGCTGTATTCATCTTGCTTTAGGATGGAGCAAAATTACGAGTGAAAGGTGGCTATTTTTGGTGGTATACATTTAATGAAAATTCAAGCTTTTCAGGGAGTTTCCTTGCCAACATCTGATTACTAGAAAGCTTTCTGTCAGCCTCAATAGGAACTCCATGGGCTCGGTTAGGCTTGAACTACCCTTCTGCCCAGTGGCAGGGTCTCTCCAACAGTTATGGCTGTGGCAGTGAGAACACCTTCTGCAGATTTGTGGGATGCATTGTGTGATAAAAAGGAAAACTTACAACTTTACTGCCGTTCATTTATCACCTGTATGGTTATGGATACGATAACACCTGCGGTGTCAGTAGTAATTGTGACACATTTATTTTATTACACCATTTGGGCACACTAGTTACAGACCGGGACTCAATTGCTCTAGGCAATTTACAAACAAAGAACAAAGCAATGATCGTGATTCAAGGACTTTACAATCCAAGTGGAAAACTAAGAGCAAAAAATGAAAATAGCAGATGGGAGTAGAAAAAGAGAGTGGCGAGACAGTCTCAGCAGAGGACTCAGCACAGCAGCAGTCTAAATTGTTGTCAAACTGAATAATTTAAATCAGAATACTGATCATGGAGGAGCTGATTCTCTTGTCCGCTGCAGTGTCTTTGAGCTGTGAGCCTACCAAATTTAATAGCGTTATTCTTCGAAGACACTGATATAACAATACAATCAATTCTACTTTGTAAGAGAATGTGAATCTTAAAATTGTGAATGACAGAAGGACTTAATAAACCAGACTAGGTTATTCTGTCCCATAAAAATACCCATCCAGCAGACAGAGGGAAGTAAGATTAGCAGAGTTACTGAAGATCACCTGCTCCTCTTCTCTTTAGGAAGTCATTCCCCCTGTAAGGGTTAGGCTGCGGTCTGCCTGGGAACCTGTTGATTCACAAAAATTTGCACAAAATCCATAGGAACCAGCTGATTAATGTAGTTCTCAGTTTCTCCACAGCCCTGCGTGCTCAAGCCTGGTGGGAGAGGGATTAAAACAAACAAACAAAAACAGATTAAAAAAATTGTAATACAAAACTGGGGAAGTATTACCTTGCCCAAGCATGCAACACTGGGGATGGCCACAATGCGTGGGTCCCCCGAGCATTCCCAGGCCTCTTGCTGGTATCTTTTGGTTGCCTCCTGCTTCATTTGCACAGAACTTGAAGCAACTTAATATCTTTTGCAGGGAGAGCATTTCCCAAGGGCAATTGGGCAGCTTTCATGTCAAGCGCACAATGATGTCATTCTTCAGAGAGCTGAAAACTCCAGCATCTTGTTTAGGCTGTGGATGCACTGCTTGAGCTGTAAATTGAGAGACGTGCACCTGGAACACAATGTTGCATTTATTTGACAGCTTTGCTTTCATACTTGATTTGCAGAAATGTTCTGTTGTATCAGAGGGCACCTGGAATATATTTTCCTTTTACAAAAATGATACATACTTAGTGGTAACTACCTTAATCATCAGCTATTACATTGTCCCTGTGGAATCCTACTCTAATCTAGTTATGCTTTTGCAAAAGGTCACTGATGATATTTCTTTTAAAGTCTTCTCAGAGACAATGTTTTTGTTGCTGTTGTTTTCAAGAAAATTTTTGGCTTACGGAAAGATTTCCTACCTTCCTACACTCAGCTATTTTTTTCTTAAACAGTAAAAAAAAAATTCTTTTAAGAAAGAGAAGAAAGAACTAATAGCTTTACTGAGTCAAAGACAGCATGCGAGAGACAACTTTTGGAGAAATGCAGCCTGCTTTTTATTATTAACTATTTATCCATTTTGGTACGTACTCACAACATCTTTTGCTTGTTCTAGACTTTCTCAGCCTCCTTGTCCTGCAATAAGGTCTTTTAATTTTCTTTCAATATAAGAATTGGAAGGAAAAGACCCCGGTTATAGTGCCTTTCACCTTCTCCTTCTGCATTCTTGACAGAAACCGTTTTGTCTTTTTTCTCCCCCCAGCCCTTTTCCTTTTCTTAATTTGGAAAAATAGTAAAGCTGTAGCACCCAGCCACCCACTGACTTCAGGGTGCTCGAAATAAGTCTTTGTAAAGTCAGGGAAGGTAGGAACTCGAGTTAGAAAGCCAGAATTCAATCAGAAAGTGTGTTGTGCTTTTTAGTCTTTACACATATCTAAGCAAGCTAAACTGAGACGACTGTTGATGTGTCCATTTCCTACATGTCATTGAAATGCTGCTCATAATGAAGGGACAGTCTTAAGCCAATATTTTTAATAGTCGAACCTCCTCCAGGGTCTACTTTATCTATGTTTAAAGATCTGGTCAGCTGGATTCATTGAACACTGGGCAATTTGCAATGAAACTGCTATAAATATGTTGAAAAAACACACACTTTTACAGTGTGTTCAAAACTATCATTTAAATAGACACCAAGGTATGAATTTAGACCAAGGGGTATTAGTGTTTTTTTAAAAGGAAATAAAAACAAATCTTGGCTTAATTTTTTCTGCTATTCTGGGAGGCATAAACAGGAGCAGACTCTTGGGTGCACAAAATATGCTGGAAATATTTACTCAGAACTAGTAAGACATTTAAAGTAGTCTTTCTCTATTTATAAAATTTTGCTAATTCTTAACAAGTGAGCGTGAGGAAGACTTGCAGTCTGTCTGTATAAGTCTGCTGCAGGTATACTCAGGTACAGCTCAAGGACACAGCCTACACCCTCATTTGCACCCTGCTGCACTTGAAGAAATGGAAATTATTGGATATGTTGCTGCCACTGATCACAAACGTTTGAGTAGTAAATAATAATAAAATACTGCAACAGCTTAAATGCTGCACATACACTTGACAGATACATAAGAAAGATTTTTTTAACCTAGGATCAGAAGAATAAGGCCTCTTAAAGCACTGTGACAATGCCTAATAATACACATACAGGTGAGTGTCAGGCTTTCCCAAAAGAAAGATATCCAAGAGCACAGTGCAGCCAGAGCTTGGAGAAAACAAACCATCTCACTTCAACAAGCATAGCTCAGGAAAGAAAAGGGTATTTTAAGAAAGACAAAGACTGAATTTAATTTCTTCACACACTAACCCTCCTCACAAAGGTGAGGACTACCTGAGCCAGCCATCGGTTGCAGGAGGAATGACAGTGTGGATCCGGGCACAGGTGCACTCTGTAAAGTCAAACTTGACACAAAAGACTTCACCTGCTTCTCCCAGCTTAGCCCAGGGCTCAAGCGGCAGGAGCTGCCTCACACATGGTACTGCATAGCCCCAGGTACTGAGACTTCTGTGGACACATCCATGGTCGTTAGTATAAATTGAGCTGACATTAACTCCTGTGTAAGAGAGTATGTCTGCTATTTTCAAGCACACAGTGGTAAGGATAGAGGTCTGTGAGAAGACACTGGTGAACAGCAGCACTTCCATGAAACTGGGCTGTATTTGCATTACCAAGGTGAGATCCATTTCTTAAAAGCAGCAGTGCACACAATTAAGGGGTTTTCTTAGTGTGGATTATACCAGGCTAGAATCTGATCATTACTTCTAGTTCCCAAATTAATTTTGCTATGACGAAGAAACCTGCCAGAGGTGACCTGGAATTTTACGTGAACAGTCTTTAGCTATCGTGGAACTCGGGGATCTTGAGAAAATGTGGGTTGTTTCTGTTTTGCCTTATGAAGCAAAAAATATTCAAAATGTCATCCTTGAAAATGTTTCCATATCTTTAGCCACAGATTTTTAATTGAATTAGAGCCTGCAGATATTATTTTGCTTCTCTGTCTGTGCAGTCTTTGTGTAATGAGCAAGAATATTTCACTTTCTTGTATCCTATCAAAAACAGAGTTTAGCAACTTGCAAAGCCGTGCCCATTCTTAACCCAAAGAAAACAACAAATGTAATGAACAGTATCCAAAGCAGCAATATATTGTGGCTTCTGCTGTTTGCATTTTGGAAGTAGAGTGTGTCAAGCTCAGGATGCCATTTCCATCACAACAGCACCTCACAGGCTGCACTGATAGAAAACCTGATATGCCTCACAGTAAATAGTACTTCAAAGGATATAGGAAACCATTGGTTTTTCTGTGCATGTTTTGCCTCTCATTCTGTATCCTTGGCACATGTAGTCCAGTGCTGAAATTAGGGCAATACTCAAGAGCAAGTTTCATAGACTCAGATTCTTGTCTGAACATGAAAAATGACAGAGTAATTAAAAATCGCTTAACTGAAGCTGCTGCAGAGGTGGATGATTGGAATTATTGTGGAACATGGTCTTGCTCTGACCATTTTCTGGGCATGTGACTGACTCGGAGAGGCCTGATCCTCCCCCACTGACAAAGGAACAAAGACAAAAGATAAACACCCTGGTGCAACTGTTGTCAGTTAGAGGAGAATTAATTACTAAATTTTAATAGACCTTGACATTCAAATAAAAGCAAAGAGGAATCCATCTGTAAAAAGTTCACCCCAGATTTTATACTGGACACAAGTGTCAGTCGGATGGGACTAGTTAAAGATGAATCTGTGTGTACAGGCTTGATTCTTTACCTCAGGATAAATTTTGCCCTCAGATATGGGTTTGCCAAGATGTGCTGGTGCAATGGAAGTGACATGGCTTGCACCATTAACTGTTCCCTGCAAACTTTTCAAGCAAGTTGACATATGAAATAAGAAAGGATGCTATTGTGCAGATCCTACTTCAGCTGTGCCGTATGGGATCATCATACCAGGCTGTATCTGAGCATGTGTACTATTGTAGTTGATGCCATGGAATATTAAACAAGACAAATCCAGAAAAATCATAAAACTTCTGATAAGTTTTATATAAGCATAAGACAGACCGAAAGATTCTACTCTGCACCTTAAAAAGAAAATGCAACACATTACTGTGTTTATTCTTTTTATTGTGCATTTGCTCAGCTAAAAGTGGAGCTGAAGCGAAGTGGAGCATGTCTTCATGATTGGCTCTTTCCAGCCTAATGGGCCAAAAGTTGTAAAACATGAGAATGTGGAAGGATGCTTGCAAAATGGAAGGAAGGGAGGGAAAATTTACTGCACTAATTCTTGATATTGGCTGTGACTGCCTGTTTTTGCTACAGATATTAGCAATTTTCAAGATGGACTAACACAGGATCTGCCTTTATACTGCAAGAACTAACAGTTGCTTCTTTGTTTGGAGGTCTGTGAGCATAAAGCATGTTAACAGCAAGATCTGAAGAGCAGTTAAAACAGCAGTGAAAAACACAGCTGAGGAAGCCCAGCCAAATTAAATAGATGGTGGTTCAGGGGTTTAACGTCTGTGAGGATAAATTTGCTTTTCTGAGTGTTGCCTTATTTATTCTTTTCTTGACTTGGAGAAGCTATTTGAAATTGCTTTTTCATTTTTTTAATGCAAAACCTATTTTTGTTGCTGCAAAATTATACAGAAATACATGGCAAACTGCCTTGAAATCATCATACCCACACGGAACTGGCGAAAGGCCCAAATCCTCCACTTCACTTTGCAAGTGAGAATTTTCTCACAGCTCTCATTCCAGCTTCCTTCTAAGACAAGGTCTTGACCCCCAAAGGCCTCTGGGACCGCTCACTGGAAAATGAAACTGGGAAAACAGGATATCTCAGAGGACCACTTTTTGGAAAGGAAGAAAAAAAATTTGAGAGGATCTTCTCTCTTCTTTCTTTGCTTTGTTTGCTTTACAACTGCAATAAAATAGGTAAGACAATGCACAGCATGTGGACTAATCTGAAGACAGCACTGCTGTTGGTTTGGCAGACAAGACGACCCTAACAAGGGTAAAAGATTGTCTGCCAGCTCTCAAACGAGGGGCAGCACTAACAACCTTGACACAGCCTAGATTTTAGCAAGGTGTTTGACATGGTCTTGCACAACATCCTTGCTGACAAGATGGTGAGGTATTAACTGGAGAGGTGGACCATAGGATGGGTTGAAAGCTGCTAAACTGCAGAACTTAAAAGGTGTGATTACTGGCCCAAAGTCAGTAGCTGCTCACAAGTGGGGTTCCTCAGGTGTCGACATCAGGTCCAATACCATGCAGTCTCTTTATAAAAGACCTGAATGTACCCTCACCAAGTTGGTGCATAACACCAAACCTGGAGGAAAAGTAGATACCCTTGAAGGAATACCCACCATTCAGAGAAACCTCAGCAGCTGGAATACTGAATCAGCATGAGATGTAACAAAGATACATGTAAAGTCCTATACCTGGGACAGAATAATCCTAAGCAGCCAAATAGGCTGGGATCTGGGTGCTTGGGGCAGGTCTGCTRGAAAGGCCCTGGGGGTCTTGGAAGGCAGCAAAACAGCCAGCAGTGTGCACTTGCAGCCATGAAGGCAAAACATGCCCTGGGCTGCATTAACAAGAGTAATAGTCAGCGGATCAAGGGATGTGCTTATTCCAACCACCTCAACACTTGTTAGGCTATACCAGAAGTATGGTGTTCAGTTTTGCTCCCCCCAGTTCAGAAGAGATGTTAAAAAACTGGAGAGGGTCCAATGGAAGTTACTGAGATGATTAGAGGATTAGAGAACTTGACATATGAAGAAAAGTTAAAGGAACTTTCAGCCTAGAGAAGAAAAAACTCAGGGGATATAATCACGGTCTTCCAGTGCCTGAAAGATAGTTATAGAGAAAATGGAGGTACTGCCTCTACAAGGACGCACAGCGACAGCTCAGGAGGGCAATAGACAGAAGTTGCTTCAGGGGAAATTTCATCTGGGTATAAAAAAAAATTAGTTGTGAGAATGCTGCAACAGGCTGCCCAAAGGTGCGGTGACATCTCCCTTGCTGGAAATATCCAAGTCTTGTCTTGCTAGGGCCCTGGATAACCCACTTTCAACAGAAGGCTGAAACATATGCTCTTCACAGGTCCTTCCCAACCTGGATATTTCCATCACTCTGTGATCCTATGAGTAAAGTATTTGACTTGCTTTCTTTTGACTTGGAAGTCAGATTATACAAAAGAAAGATATATGAATCAGTGACACATTGCCATCCTACAACTATTAGCTTTAAATTGCCATATTGAAGCATCCATTTCCCCACTGATTTCAACATTTGCTTTTGTAGACTTTTCTGCCTCTTGTCTATCCTTCTGAAGAAAAAAAGCAATGTGCTGCTGGGCACTGGAGCTTCTTGCTATAAAAATGATTTTAATACAGCAGTTGTGCCCAGACTTCACATTGGTATCAAGAAAGCAAGCACAGATTCCAAGGGAGGAAACACATTTTTGATTAACAAAGACAGTATGAAATGTCATTAAACACATAATTATTCTCTAAGTAAAGATGGCTTGAAAAAAAAAGATGATAGTAAACTAAGCACTGCTCTCAACATGTGTGCAGCTGCACTGTTTCCTGTTGATTTTAATACAAATTACTTAAGGCACAGGAATATCTGGTGAGCAAGAAAAGCCAGATTCCTTTCAGAAAACTCTTCCAAAATGCAATGAAAGGATCTTTGAAAGGCAAGTTTAAAATACAAGAGAGAAAAAAAACTGGTTTGTCTGATTTTAAAGCGGAATTAAAATTTCTTGTGACATTGTCTGCCAAACAGTCTGTCTGGGTCCCATTCTTGCAAGGACTCACGCTGGCAATGGGATCGCTCTCATGCACAAAAAGCAAGTAGTATATAAAGCATATACAAAGTCACCAACCATCAGTTACATTTGCTCTTCCTTGTTATTTTAAGACCTTGTGTCCAGGATGCTGTTGACCATGGAACAGAAAAAGCTTTCCCTGCTTCCTAAACTGTCACAGATACTCACATTACATCTCCTCACTGATTTCTTCCAAACAAAGGCATGGAAATTCCTGATTTTGTGCAGTACCCAAACACCTATCATACACAGGCATAGAAATTCCTGGTTTTGTGCAGTACAACGGACACTTTTTGATTGAGCAACTTGAATGTTTTTTCTTGAGATGTAAGAGCAGTTGCTCTCAATACTCTTCAGCTATTTTAGTAACACTGTGCAGAAGAGTATTAGTTGACAACAGGAGTTGCTTCCATTCAGTTACTGCTCCAGGCTTCATCACTTCTTCAGACATGTCTGTTGTGCCGGAGGGATAGAAGTTTCTGTCTCATGTTGCCATTTGACTTTTAGAGGTATCAAGTAAAATGCCCAAGAGGAGAATGTGTTTGACATTGCCAGCTTCAGTAATAGTGTCCCGTTGATATTTCCTTCTTTTAAGGCTTCAAGTTTCCTTTGGGGAAAAAAAAAAAAAAATATTCCTTTGTGATGAGTGGTTGGTTTCTGTATGTCTCTATAATTTCAAACCTTCATACTCTTCTTTAGCCAAACATTTCCAAAAGTGTCACACTCTATGGCTTCAGATGAATTGATGTAAAACCACACATTAACTATTTGCTACCTTTTCTTCTTTCTTTTTCCTTTCTGAAACTCCATTACAATAACTGCTGCTGTACTTATTGCAACCAGGTTGTCTTCCCAAATCTTGCATTTGGCAGAAGCGAGTGCAACAAATGCTGAGTGACAGGTACAACTTGGTTGCCTGGTGCTTTGTCACGTTCTGGGACCTTAGGATCCAGCTCACCTAGACATCATCTGAGTAAAATGTTTTGTCATGACCTGTGGGCATGATTTGTTCGTGTTCACTTGGATGATTTCACATTATACACGTCAAACCATGGGCCAAATTCTCAGCTGATCTACTTTACTGGGCTGAAGTTGGGCGTGGGGTTAACTGATGAGCATTATGCCATTTTTGCATCCAACTGGCTATAGCAGAGCTTAAATTTCTTTAAGTAGCATTGCTGTTGTGTAGTTAGGTTCAACAGACATGCAAACAAATGCAGTTAGCTACAGAATAGTTTTTGTCTGTTCACAGAGGCTTCCATCTGCAAATAGCTATCTTGGTCCAGTTATGGTGAACCACTCATCGGTTCTGGTCAAAGAATAGCTTGAGAGAAGCCCACAACCGTAGTGTTTCTGCTGAATATCCATTTATCATCAGAAAATGTATTAATTTTTAACATGATTTTTTTTCCCTTTGTCTCTCATTTTCTCTTCAAGCATAAGAAAAGCATTGAGTCACCACTTGACCAAGTAATTTGTAAATTTTTCAAGCAGATGTCTAGCCTACACTTACAAATTAAACGGCAATAAGAATCATCTCCAGCCTGATTAATTTACCAGTGTGGATGTCTTAGCAGTTCTTCAACAGGCAGTTCTACAGATGCGTGATTCACAACCAGTTAAGAATATTTGCTTTTTATATATTTTCTTTGACATAATCAAATTTAAAGAATGTCAATCATCAATCCAGTTTGACTCATCATTAAGTTTCATCCCCCTCCTCATGCGGACCCTGATATAAAAGCAAAAATACAGAAAAAGCCCATCCCCAGATAAAATAGAACTTGTACACATGCTTAGAATTTAAAAAAACAAACAGACAAAAAAACCCCACCAACCACCAGTAAAAAATAATACCAAGATCTTATATTAGCTGATCAATACAAAAATTTTTGTTTTATCAATTAAGGAACTGACTTAGTTACAAGGTGGTAAAATGACTTGGTCCAGAGAATTGGAGCCAGAATGCAGAGCTGGGGGAGCAGTTTGGGAAGGCTGAATCAGGCCCTTGCTCAGTCCACAAGAGTGATCTATTGCTCTGTGACTGCTTTCCTTCCAGCTGTAGCCAGCAAGCTATGCTATACTCAGGTACGTTCCTGAATTGCAGCTGTATTATGCCTTGGACAGAACTTTTCTGAAGGGGTTCCAGTAAGGCCTTAGATGCTGATCATGCCAGGAAATATTGTCTAAAAAAAGCTAAACTTAACCCTATCACTGTTAATATCAGCTTTGCAGCTAAAAGACTGAAGAGAAGACCTCAGAGACGCTCTTCAGAGAGTTTCTGAAATTTTAATCCCCTTGGTAATCAGTCCTGCTCTACAACAGTGCTGGGGAACAATTATCAATCACATCCTGAGGAAGTTTTACTGATGCAGGGGTTTAAATAAAGCAAGCTGTTGAAGCCTTTTCTCACTGTTACCACTGCCAACTCAGCGATGTTAGTAATAGCAAGGGTGGGAACTTTTTTTGGGAAGACTTTTCATAGAAGAGGGCTTATATACAGCTGTAACTTCTTTTGAACCCTGTAGAAACATAATCACAGTAGCATAGATAAAATCTTAAATTTAAGCATTTGTTTCCATTTTGACTCATGAAATTCTTGCTCTGTTTCAGAGCAGGAAGACCAGTCATCTGTTCGGTCTGAGAGAAGAGCATAAGTATTTAAGGAAAATAAAAACTTTTAGAGGTTTAATGGATAAACTTTTATAACATTTATGAGTACTAACTTCACAATGTTCTGTCAGCATCTGTTTGTTTGGAAAACAAAGTAGTTTCAAAGAAAAGCTAGACCCAACTGCTCTAGGTGTTCCTGGGGACATGTTCTTGGGGAATGTCAATATTTACTGCTAAAGTTTCTCTCATATGGTTGTATGTGTTGTGATGTAGTTTAAATTATTATGAGATATAGTCATTGTTTTTAGTATGCCTAGATACATAAGAATTTAAAGAGAATTTGAGAATTTAAAATATTGCTGTGGAAGAAAGCATGGTGACTTACCCTCAGAATTGTATGGTTACATCTGTCCTTCTTTAAAGACAGTATTTACTCCTTAGATCAGTGAGCTTTAGAGAACAAAGAGCAAAACTTTATAAATTACTGAAAATTAAATAGCAAATAAAAATCAAACTGTTTAACAATGTGATGAAATGTGGAGTTGCAATCATTTCTAATTTGTTCTTGAGAACAAATAGTTCTGCCATGCGGTAAGGTCACAAGGTCCACAACTGTTTTTTTAAAAAAGTGCCAAGAGTTTACTAGGGCAAAAGAGCCCTTTGTGGTGCTTTTGCAATGTGGGAGATGGCACATGAGTTGTGTCACAGCCAGACAGGCAGAAAAGAAGAAAAAGGCTAGAGAACCTGGCAGATGTTCTTTCGCTGAAATTTTTAAACACTGAAAAAATTATTTTAGATAAATATAGCATGGATTTGGAATGGCAAAGTAAAATAACAGAGCTTAGATGACTGACAATATCACATTTTATTGTTTGGCTTGGTTTTGCTTTACATTTTGAGCGTTCTCTTTCGTATTGTTTATGTCCTTACCTCTCCATTCGACCTTTCTCATTGCCTTCAATTTCACCTTTTCATTGGTCTCATCACCTTGTTAAGTCTTGGTTTTCTGTAACATGCTAAACCTATGGGAGATGCATACTTGAACAGATGATTTCCAGACAGATGAGCCTACAGGTGATGGAAGTACTAACTACGCCAAGCATGTCATTCTCAGAAACTGCAACACCATCTGAAACATCACCAAGCTCTGAGACAGGTTTTTTTTTGAGGCTTACATCATAGGTTTGGGTCTGCTTTCTGATTTCTGAACTCCTGTTGCTTGCAAGCCTGTAGCTGTGGCTATAGTGTTGGTCTGAACCTCCTAAGAAAGAAAGGCTCTCACCCAGTCATTAAGTAGTATCTCCAAACAATTGCCTAGCACCCTATCCACTATGGGGTAGCCCATATGGATCACCATCTTCCTCGCTGAGACTTAGGGACAAGTGGTAGATAAGGGCAGCAACAGAATCACTCTGCAATTTCCCTTCCCCGTTTTCCTCTTCTGTTCTCAGATCCAGTGGGAAAATCAAGGGAGTGGACCCAAATGAGCAGCTCTTATCACTCCCTGCCCTCCTGTGAGGACCATTTGGGATCCTTAGGGGAAAATCTGCTGGCTTCTCTAACTTCTGTGTCTCCCTAACTACTTTTCCTCAGAATGGAGGAGAAGGGCTGGCAGGCAATTATCAGGGAAAATTAGAGAAGGCTGCTGTCACTGGGAGGCTGGCTGCAGGTTTCTATGACCCGTGACTCTCAGACATATCTTGACATGTTGGCAGGATTTATGCATGCTGGCATTGTTCTGGTGACTACAGAAGGCAGAGCCCCACTGAAGGACTTCTAAGTATTCAGAGTGATACTCAACTCCTAGGCACTACATGCTTCTCCTTCTTTAATACAAAAGGACAATTAGAATATAAGTGTTTTACAGTAAAATCTATAATAACTTATGTGCAAAATACTACTAATTAAAGATGAGACATGCTAATGACATCATGCTTACAGAGATGACTTTTAGTCAACACAACAATATTTGGAACAAGGTATAAGCTTTCCAGGGTAATTTTGTTAACAACATTTTCTGCCCTCTAATTTTAGGACACTTAGCTGAAATGGTGGGTTTTCACAAGTCATTTTGTTCCAGCTGAATGTCTGACTGCTAATTACATTCAATATGTGTGCTTGTTCTAGTGCATCAAGTTAAATACGTGCACAAAAACTGTTTTAAATACCTTCTCTTTGAATGGCTATTTCTGGTTAATGTTATCACTACGTAGTTATTTCAGGTTACAATTAATTCTGTGAATTATCTCTATAGTTTCTTGCTTCCATTGTACTTGTCTGTTTGTGGCCACTTTTTTCACAACTTCTTTCTTTTTTATGAACGTACAACATGCCCAGTATGTGATTTGTGGCAGCATGCACTGGTGGTGTCACACAGACCAATAGAAAATTTGCAATCTCACGTTATTAGTAATCTTTTGCTGGAGTCATAGCATGGGCTACTTGCTTGAATGTCTGAATAAATCTTTTGACTAATCCCCTTTCGAAGACTAGAAAGGAGTGGATGTGACATGTTTGACATTTTTTTCTTCTGACAAATGGTTGATAGGCTTCATATGTAGGTTGGATGAAGTTTCCTGCATTGCACAATTTGTCCGGAGTCTCCCATCCTTAAAAACAAGCCTTAACAGGTCCACCATTTGAGCAGAAAAAGCCAGAATTTGTAGAGTCCTTCAGGCAATCCAGGATGAGCATCCACCACAGTCAAACAGACATGAACCATATCAGGCTTAGTATATGCCACACAGATTGCCATTAGGCTGTTGAATACTTAAAGTGATGACACAGAGTATATCAGGGATGCATTGCATTGACTGATGTGGCTTTCATGTCTTCTGTTGGTGCATCAATCCTTTTGCCAAAAAAAATTAGATGTTCTGGGATAGAACTTAAATTTTTATGGTTCCAAAATAGCCTTTGTGTAATTTTCAGACTATGTGTATCCTGAATGCCATAGGAAGAATCATTCCAGTGCCATACATGACAATGTGTGTGTGTGTGTCTGTTATTTCTACGCAAAGTTCAAAACAGATGTTGGTACACCCATATCTATCCATTTCTGATAGAGACTCTCTTTAGACTTGCTGAATTTCGTTTGCTTTTATGATGTAATTAGTTGTCACCTACTTACTTCTGTATTCCTAATCTTTCTATGGCCATTCTGACAGGAAATATGTACTCTTTGAGTTTAAAAAGCAACAGCTGAGATAAGAGTAAGAGAAAGTACCAAAAAGCATTGTATATCTCCAAAGTTGTGCTGCCATATCTGGAAACCCTGTCTTTGGGCTGATGTTCTAAATCCTCAATCTGTAATCTGTGTAAATTGTTTTCCATATTTATCAATGACCAGAATGCATATTTAGATCTTTAGGGACAAGTATATATTTTCCTAATTCGTTTTAAGATGATCCCTTGAGAACTTTGCAAGTACCCTGGGGAGGTGCTCAAGTTGTTATTCATCATAAGTTTCAGTAATAAATATATTATTGCTATATATAAATATATATATGTAGCTATACAGCTATCCAAAATGCTTTGCATAACCTAGCCCATGTAGTTTACCAAACGGCAGCTGCAGATGATATTCCAAACACTGGTACCTTATTCTGTAGTAAATCCTTTTCTGTGTGTTTACTGCATATTTTTCAGACTCCATTTCTAGGCTGGCTATGACAAAGTCCATGTTCTAGAAATGCTAGTAAAGTGCACATATATGCTGTGCTAGTAAAAGGAATGGTGGCCAGAAGTCAAGCCTGGGTTAATTTTAAAATCACCAGAAATATGGACAACATCATTAAATTGCTGGCAGGAAAACTATCCCATTCATTCCACATAACCATGGTTAAAATTCCTGAGTCCTCCCCATGCTGTGAACTCTCCCTCTGTTTCTGATAGCCACAGAACTGACTGACAAGGTTTGTAAAAAGTGTGGCCTTGTCCCCTTTTCAGGCACAACTCTTGTTTTCACATAGTAAGATGGTAATATCATCTTTTTCCAAAAGTACAGCAAATTGCTGGCGGGAGCGGTGTGGAGTTCAAAATCAGACATATGCTTGGACAGATCAACCAAATCTCTCTCGGCTGTTCTTTATGAGAAAATACAAGTCATTTCACAGCATAAAGATTTAGCACGTGTTATTTAGAGTTTTATGCTCTTTTGTAATGTATTAGTACACGGGGAGGAAAACTTCTCCCATGTGTGCTTTTGGAAACATTAATATTTTCTGTAGCTTTACAGTTTTTGTAGTCTGGGATGACGTGGTTATGATATCACAGAAACAGGAGGCTCCAGTTTCATGCTCCTTTTAAACTATTTCTCCAGCCATCTTTTAAAGGATCCCCAAACTCCTTTATTTATTATCCTCTAAATTAAACAGTTGTAAAGATGCTAGATCATTCTCAGTCTATTCCATGCTGTCATATAAGGTTTATGAATGTAGTGCTTTCTTCCTGGCCCCATTTTACTTATTGCAAAGTTTTCATGATTCTGTTGCAATTTCCCAGCATGTGTAATATCAGTTTCTGTTGAAAAAGTTGTTTTGGGTATAGCTTGGGATCAGCTGTGGCTTAGACAATAACCATTCATTTTACATATGGCTTGTAGACCAGATCCTTAATGCAACACTTAAAGGCCTTGTAAAACTGGGAGGTCCCCTTTGATTTCATTAACCTAGCTACGTATTTCAGGAGTGCTTTCATTTGCCTTTCAGTTCTACCTGTACAATAAAAATGTTCTGCAATCACACAAGGGTGTTGTTATGGATGACTTTCTAGAACTTGTACAATCTGTGCAAATATCTTGTCTTTTAGTTTGCTGGAAGATGATAGGCTTCACCACTGAATATAGTTCTAACTCCCATCTCATCTTGTAAAACTAGCACCTTTTAATCATCACTGAAATAATTTCTTTTTATACAGTCTTTCAGTCTCTCAATATAGGCAAGACTGCCTTCTACAGATTATTTAACACTTCTTTCTTCTGAACTCTTTCCTCGTTTTGAACAGACAACTTTCTCACAGTAGAACTGGGTATAAATCAAATGTGTTTTTTTCCTTGTTTTGTCAGAAATATCAGTTCAATAAACCAAATTCATGAAACTTTAACTGAGAAAAGTTTCTTGGGACTGGAAAGGAATTTCTGTTCATAAAAAGAGGTAAAGACTGTGGTCCCAGAAGTGCCAATTACTTGGATGTATAATGCATTTGTATAGAAAATGCAGGCTCAAATCTCTGTTCTGCCTCATTCAGACCAGGACCTTCAACCAGTGGCTCCACATTCCAGTCTCATGCTTGGCAACCAAGTTATTGGTTATTCTGTGAGGAAGCATGTCACTCTTGGCTTAATTTGTAATGAGAGAAAAAAAAATATGAAAGCAACAAGATCATCTCATCATCTTGATGTGAAATAGGAATAGTTTAAAATCTTGCCTTTTTCTGACCAGGATTCAAATCTGCTGGTCTGTCATTCACAGTGTTGCATGCTTCAGATTTTAGACCTTGGGCACATGAATTGACTTGATTGAGTTATGCTATCTTAATGAAATACCATTCATGACTGGAGCTGCCACAGCTGACCATATGCACATTTTAGTGCAATTTCATTAAAGTCTCTATCAATTGCATTTGTTTGCCTGTAGCAGTGGTTTCACTTTTTCTGGGTCTCTACAGTTTGCTCCCTCATTCTACAAACCTGGAGGACTCACTGTCATTGTCGGTGTTAGCATTGCTTCTGATTAAAATTACAGTTGCTGGAAAATCAGATGAGATTACAAACCCTCTGGGATTAAAAAAGCTTGGGATATAAGATATAAGAGGGCTTGAAGGACTTCTTGGTCCATGGTCCTCATGGACTTGGAGAAGTCTCAACTCTTTAAAAGGGAACAATCCAGCTCTTCCACTCTGAACTCTGTTTTACATTGTTCTTACATCCCAATTTTCAATATGAAGACTCAAATCTTCAGGCCATGCTTAGAACTGCAGAAGTCACATGGGGTTTGGGGGCAACTTTGACACATCGCTGCTTTTTGCACCTTCAGAACAGACCTTTGTAAGCATCTAGGAAGGTGTGGAGGGATGATATGTGGTGTGGGTTTTTTTGTAAACTGCACTGCATGTTACATGAAGTGGGGATATCGCTAGTACATGTCTTCCCAATAATGATATTCTATCAGGTCTTGACTAATCTAACATCCTTCTTTAACTGAGTGTAATAAGTTCAGCATCTTTTTTTTGCTGTGGATGAAATGCCAGGGAGAAGCTTTAATAACAATGTAAATAATTCCTCCAAGAGTTTGGCACTAGCTTTTTGCCTTTCCTGTAGGAACAGAGCACCATTTTTCTTCTATGCCACCCAACACAATTTATTTTACAAATCAACATTAATGTCAAACATGCAGCTTTTTGTCTGCCTAACAATTAGTATGGCCCTAATAAAGTAGTTAATGGGTTCAGCCAAAAGTATTCCTTGAAGTTTTCCTTGTTCTCTTTTCTACATAGCAACCATTAGCCCTACAGACATTCTCTGCCCACACGTAGTAATATGATGATGATCACAGTAATAGCTTTGTTCACAACCTATCTTTGATTTCTTGCCCTTGACATTCCTCCTCCTCTGGCAAGTCTGCTTCTGTTTCAGGGCTAAATGATTTATCATCCTGTGAGTGGATTCCTTCCACACCTTGTATTCATTTGCCCCACCCCATGCCCGCCAGTAATTTTTATCTGTTGTTTGCATGGTTTGCCAATGTCTTGACAGTTCTCAGAATTTGACATGCAGTACAGTGCGTGGCTGGGCAGAGTATTCTCCACAGAAAAACAGGGGTTTAAGCCATGGCTTAAAAATTAATGATAGATAATCCACAGATAAATGGAATAACTTGTCTTCCACAAATGCATTGGGAAGACACAAGATACTATGTCAGATCTTCCTCTGTTATCTGAATGGGTCCAAACTCAATTCCTCATGTTTCATACAGAGTTTCCCCTAGAACTATTTTACTGTTAATTAAAACCTTGCTATGATGGGGTCAGGGCTTTAAATGATGCGACAAACTGAACGAAAATTAGAATAGAGAGATTGATATGTGACAGACAGTTCTTGTAGTAGAAGGATCAGACTTAATTAGAGAAGTTAAATTTAAGTTCAAAGCCACAGATGGTTTATGTTATTATATAAAAAAAAATCAATTAACATTTTAAAAGCTCTCCCCATGTTAGCAATCAAGCCACAAGTTAAAACACTCTTGGACTTGTGCAATAAGCTCCAGTTCTTCCAGTTACCTGGTGCTCAGCCAATTTCCCAACTGTGCCTATAATAGTGCATTAACAGCCATCCAGTCTGTTCCCCAAACACAATATTGGATCTGTCACTGCAACAAATTGCAGATCAGTGACCTCAGTGGTAAATGTTTAGTATTGTCTTTGGCCTGGGTGTTGCATTTTTGATCCAAAACAAAGGCAGAGATTCAAGATAAACACCAGTGTTCTCTGTACCCTTACACCTCATGTTTTAGAATTAAAGTGACAGAGAGGAAACAGCATTTTAAACAGTAAAAAGATGAGCTGTTTGTTTCCCCTTCACTGTTTGTCTTTTTGGTGGTATGCTTATGGAAAATTATGACAGGAAAAAAAGAAAAAGGAAAATAATGAATAACAGCTTGCCTCTCTTTGACATCAAGTGTAGAGAAGCAGTGTCCTTCCTGAGGCAAAGAAGTGTCAAAGCAACTGGGTTGGGACAAGTGAGCTGGGTCAGCCGTGCGAGTTACATATGAATGAGCAAATGGTGCAATGTGCTAGAAGGGGTCTGCAGAGCTGTGCTGAATGGATCAAACAGTGCTCAGCACGCATATTTTGTTCATGTGTTGGGGAGTTGCTTTGGACTACTAGATCCAATGACTGAATGTCTCTCTGCTGTGAGAGCAGATTAAGTGTGTTCCTGGAATACCACTTCTGGTTTAGTGACATCCCAGTGCAATCCAGCTTGGATGCTCCAGGGCTGCTCTGCGATGTGGACCATAACACAGTAAATAGGGATGATCAGGAGTCTCACTTCAAAAGTGTGCCACCAATCTAAATGACATGGGAATGTAGATGACACAGAGTTGTGTCTGGGAAGTGAAATAATAACTCAGCTAGTTCTGTTTTGTTGTCAAGAGGCATGAATAACTAATATCCACAAAGCATTTTGATATTCATGGATATAGAGTGCTATATCAATTTAAAATATTGTCGTCATTCTATTGCCACGCACTCACCACCCTCTCTACTTTCAATAAATAATAGTGTGACTTATAGAGACTGTCTGCTAGATGAGCATGACTTCTCAATAATGTTTAAATCAAGATAGGTTTAGGCATCCTGGAATTTAACTTTAAACAAATGTGGATGTTACTTTTCCCATTATAATGTAGATTTGGTGCCCTCACTAGCTGCCCATCTAGCTGTTGCTGTGCTCTGCTCTTGGGATAGATGTAATGGCACTGCACCAAAGATTATTTGTTGTTACTGTAAGCCCAGGTGGATATTGCTGCACTTCACAAACAGGAGCCTTTTGGACTCCAACATCAAAGGAGTGCTCTTTCCTTCACTGTGCAAACTAAGGATATTATTTAAGCTGATAGGTATTCCAGATTTAAATAAAGACAGTAAGACTGTGGATATGCAGTTAATGTAGGCTGAGGCCTGAACAAATAGAACAGCTGAGAGTGAATTTTGGTCAGGGGATGTTTAAGCTGTTCATGACATGTTTGTTCCAGCATCTATAAAGCGAGACAGAATGGTCCTTTAGAGGGCTCCAAAGAGGACTTTGGTAACGAAAACCTAGGCCTGATGCCTAGGACCACATTATTAGATGTGAAGTTCAGCTTTATTTTTGTGTAAAATAAATACAACTTTTTTTGTATCGCTCAATTCTGTAAAATCATAGAATCATAGAATCATTAAGGTTGGAAAAGACCTTTAAGATCATCGAGTCCAACCATCAACACAACACCACCATGCCCACTAAACCACATCTCTAAGCGCCTCATCTACACGTCTTTTAAATACTGCCAGGGATGGTGACTCAACCACTTCCCTGGGCAGCCTGTTCCAATGCTTGATAACCCTTTCAGTGAATAAATTTTTCTTAATATCCAATCTAAACCTCCCTTGGTGCAACTTGAGGCCATTTCCTCTTGTCCTATCATTTGTTACTTGGGAGAAGAGACTGACACCCGCCTTGCTACAACCTCCTTTCAGGTAGTTGTAGAGAGCAGTAAGGTCTCCCCTCAGCCTCCTYTTCTCCAGGCTRAACAACCCCWGTTCCCTCAGCCGCTCCTCATAAGACTTGTGCTCTAGACCCTTCACCAGCTTCGTTGCCCTTCTTTGGATGCGCTCCAGCACATCAGTGCCTTTCTTGTAGTGAGGGGCCCAAAACTGAACACAATATTCAAGGTGTGGCCTCACCAGTGCCAAGGACAGGGGGACGATCACTTATAGCTATAAACCTCTATGTTCATATCAACCTATGTTGTCAGTACATAACTCAGAACAAAAGTGAGTTTCAATGTATTGTGTCTTACCACATTGTCCCACCAGAAAGGCTGAGTGACAACAGGCACAGGGTCTCTGCCTCACTAATGTGGATGTGGATAAACATCCATGGAGGCATAGGTACCCCTTCCACTGCTGTCTGAGGAGAAAAAAAGAACTCCAAATTGCTCCGAAGGCAACATGCCCAAGGTGTGCAGAGAGCTGTGCTTTCTCATGGACAGGCCCTGGCTGATAATCTATTTGTTAGTGCCTCAGCCTACGTTAAGTGTATTTCCACAGTTCCTTGCAATCAGGTGTCAGGAAAGAAACTTTTGCCCTCCTGCCATTTACGGGTTATAGTGATAATCTAACATTAAATTTTGTTTTACATACACCATTCACAGAGAATCAACTGTAACAGCATCAACAAATTCCCCGTGTGTTTTTATTTTCACCTTCCATTTGCAGCTATTGTCAAATGGACTTTTTCAACAAAAATGGAAGTCACTAAGATTAAATATATGATATACATTTCTTTGATTATTTTGCTTCAACTTCAGTCTAGAAAACTCCTAATCAAAAGCAAGTGCCTAAAAGCAGATTTATCAATTTATGTTTGAAGCTGCTGGAACAATAAGATTAAAACCAACAGAATTTGTCTGACAACTTTGAATCTTGTCTTTTAACATTTAATGAAACTGAGGTTATACATGTTGTCAGGCATACTTGGAAAATTTTACTTCAGTCTGAGATGAAGACAGTCAAATCAGCAGAAATCTACCTCAATATTTTTCCCTGTGTAACTCTTGTATTTGTCTCCATGTTTTCCCCTTCCTGTACCTTTAGAAATGTGTCGTTAATTGGTCTATTATCTTTATTCAGTTGAGAATACTCCATGCTTCTGCGCACTGAAGAAAGCTACCCTGAAAGTGGGATTACAAAGCAATACTTATAAATGTAACACATTAATTGTCTTCTGTTTTATTTTTTCTGCTTCCTGGTTAAAAAAATGTATACTTTAAAGACCTTTATTGACAGGTTTCTACTAACATCCTTTGTGATTTCTCTGTTAGTTTTCTACCTATTTTCTCTTTGTTAGTTTCACATCTACCCTAAGCATCCATGAAAACCTCTTCTCAGGGTTCTCCTGCTACCTTCCAGACCATCATTCCAGTATCTATATTGATGGGGAAGATGTTTTGATACACAAACTTTTTCCACATTCACTTCTCTGCTTTTCATATAATTTTATGTCAATGTTCGTTTCACCCACAAACATCTTACAAAAATATCAGTCTCATGGAAATCAACGGGGTTTACATTTATTCTAGAGACTCCTTAAACATTTATCTTTTGTATGAAGGGTGGGTGGACTCCATTTAAAAGTAAAAATTTACAAAACTGTTTCAGTAGATGATTATTGCTGCCACAGAGGGAGCATATCCTCTACTATTGCAGTGTCTTTTTTAAAAAAGATGAGACCTTATGGTCTTTTATTTAATTACCGTGCATTTAGAATAAAGCTACTTAGGTGACTTTTTGGTCCATTACATTATACAGTATTATTTCCTGTGGAACTCTAAAAGAGACATTTTCTTTCAAACTGACTTGGCTTCTCAGTTTTATATCCCCTCCTTCTCATTGCTCATTTATGAGGAGAATTGGAGAAATATTCTGTCAGTCTTCTCAGAAATGTCTTTTTTGCTACCATCCCATTCATACCCTACGTTAGAGGTAAATATATTGGGTTTTGATAGTCTCTGTCGAATAGTTGGGTTTTTTATTTCTGTAAATATAGGAGGGCCATCATGCAGCACAGCATACAAACACAAAGTAAATGAGTCCTTTCTCTGAAAAGCCTCTCATTTTAAGTATGCAAAATAAAAGTATAAGACCAGGTGCAATAGTGCAATGTTTAGGACAAAGTTATGCCACCAATCTGCGAAATAAGATGTCACTGTGGTTAACAAAGCTGCTGTAAGACATGTTATGTTTATGCAGAAGACGCAGTGCACCCACTGCGTTGTGAATTGCAGGTAAACTCGATCTCGTTCTAGGTGTGAGTCAACTCTATCCAGAAAAGGTGGAGCCACAATTATAAGATACTGAACGGAGTTAATATGCTCTGGGCCTCCTCAGAGTATCTGTACCGTTTTCACTTCAGAACCGGCTTGTATCAGTCCGGCTGTAATGTCAGCAGAACAAGTTTTAGAGGCAGATAGTCTAATACATAAAAATAACCCAAACTACAAACAGCCTTCATTCCAGCCTCCTCTCTATTTAGATATTTCTCAGTGTATGGACAGCTGTCCCTCAAAGTTTACCTGTTTTTTACATGCAAGTTTCCAGCTTACATCAAGGCTTAAATTCCTTTAAAGTATCTGAACTCTAAACTCTTATGGGAAATGACACCTCGGTAAGAGTGAGAAATCTAAATACCACTGAGGATTTTAAGCTAAATCTTTGGGCACTTATTTTCATCCTGTCTAAACCAATTTAAAATATACAAAGCTGTTGTTTTTTGGTCAGATTCTACACCCAGGGCCAGATTTCACAGCATTGATTTTAATGGAATATATTCTGCTTATTGCTTTGGCTGCAAGTCTAGAAGTGTCAATGTTTAAAATGTCACAAGTAGGTTTTTAAGTTTACACCCTTACAAGAGCAAATGGGAAAAGTTCATGCCTCTGATGATGTTGTAATTTATCTGGTGTGATATCAGCTTGGTCAGATAGTTGTGCTCTGTGAAAAGAGTGAAAGCTGATTTTGTGGTCCAGGAGAAGCTAGGAAAAAAGTCATACATTTAAAGTAAAATCTTCAATTGCAAATCACAAGGAAAATGAAATATGAGGCACTATTTACTCATTGAGTGAAGTTGTCTCTGTTAATTATCTTGCACACATACAGAGCAGAAGACCTGGAATGTTGTATGTAGATCACATCTTGAGTTTCATTTTGGAATTTCTCGCCAGATTTGGTTATCCAAAATGTAAGCTGGAGGTGGGGTAGATTCAGCTTCTGTATTAGCTGTTCTGATAGAAGATTTTGGATTTGGCCACTCTCTAAGCAGAGCTCCTTTGTAGGTATTAACCTGGGAAATTTTACTGAAAAGGCTTGCAATATTTCAGTCTGCAACAGAAGCTTTAACGCCCTCAAAAAATTTCTACAGTCTCTGTGGTCACCTAATGGAAAGAAATGTTTCCTGAATCTCATATGTGTCCCAGAGATCTTGCACTGCATTTGTTCAGAGTTCAGACTACAAAAAGATAAAGCTATGCTCCAAATATAAATCATATAGTAGTACAATAGTTTAAAATCATCCTTTAACCAGTATTTCTACAGAGAAACACTTGGTACTAATTAGCACTAAATGTGAAATACACAGTGCAAGTAGTGACCAGTTTTAAGTTCAGCATCTTGTTGGGGAGGTTTCACCTCTCTCAGTTACTATGACTTATTGATTTGAAAGCAAAGATCTGTAGAATGTACTTAGAAATCCTTTTTAATTTCTGTTCTTGGAAAAAAAAGCCCAGCAGCTAACCTTTAAAAGGCTGTCAGGTGTCAACAGCTACCTGTCTAATAGAGATTTTCTGCTATTGTGGTACTGGCTGCAGCTTATAACCTTTAGCAATTAGATATTTCTGCCTTGCGTTTGGCATTTTTCCAAGAAAAAGCCTGCAACAGGTATAGTTCTCCTACTGCCAGCCCCACTTATATCTGTTTGCATTGGCTGCCCCAACCCCTGCAGTGGACTACATATTGTAGCTATTCGGTGCCCATAATGCAAATGCCCTTTAGGTACGCTGCAAGGTCTTTCAGCTCGATGTATTATTGTATCACACTACCAACACTGCAGAGCAGGTGAAGGTCAATTGACATTCTGTAGGAATTCTTTCTGGAGAAATTTATAAATTATAACTGCTATAGTTCAAATCAGGTTGAAAGATGTTGGTTCAAAAAAATGCATGCTTTTTTGGAACTGACTGAAATTGGTCAAATTGGTGACAATGTTCTTTTTCTTATTGAGCGGGGATAAAAGGAATGAAACAGAAAGGGAACAAGGAGAATTTTTTCTTAAAAAAGTCCCTATGAAACCCTAACAAAGATAATGGATTTGCACAAGAGGAACTGAAATATATATTTTTTAATAATGTTCTTTGATTATCCTGATAGGCTACTGAGCGTGTCTTTCAAGCTAAAATATCTATTGTAACACATAGGATGGGAGACAAAAACACCAGTTCTTTTGAATTCTCTAACCAGTGTCTTAAATATTGTAAAAAGCATTGTGATTTTTATGTTAATCTTATTCTGCTACTTTTATATACTTCTAATAAATAAGATATGTGAACTTCTATATGAATAGCTGTTAATTTTCAATTCTCCATACAATATGTTCCTCTGCATATAAAACACATATAAATTAATTTAAATGTCCAGTATACCTGCTCACGAGTTTCATTAACTTGCATAATTATGCAGCAGAGATACCACAGTAGATGATGGAACTAAGGTTGACAGTGCATAACAATAATTTAAGATAAAATGCATTATAAGGAGTCTCTATCCCCAAAACCCAAGTGTAATAAATGAGGCAACTCAGAGTTAAAATTACATTTTAAGGAAATATTAACCTGTTAAACTATAACAATATTTTAAGATGGACACCTAAACAAATATAATTGCACCCGAAGTTACATTTTCCCACAATCATTTTAGTATATTAACCCTTATCCTGAAGAATTATGAACGCTCTTGAAYTTCTGCATTATGAATAGCCCTACTGACTTCAGTGGGAGTACTCATAGTGCTTAATAATTAAGCACCTGCATAATCCTTGGACGCATCTTGGGAGTGATTGATTTACTTTTAAATACATACCTTCCTCATTACATAACTACAGGGCTTTATGCCGAAGAGGCGTTTCCAATGTCTAAGGTTTACACCGATCTTCTTCTCTTGCCATTAGGGAAATTTGTCGTGGGTTCTGCACWATGCTGCAGTGTTATGTGGGAGTAGGAGCAGAAACTAGGTTAGTGGCCCACCATAAGGCTCAGAAATAGGAGATAGAAAAAGGACACATAAGGTTTGCCCTTTGGAGCGGGCCTACAAATCTCTGTGTTGTAGTGATATTTAAGTCAGAGGTTGAATTAAAAAGGTTGGAAATGATCTCTCTAGAGAGACCTCTGTAAGATTATTTTTTAAATATATGAATATGTATCATTGGAACATTTAATTATTTTCTGGGTAAGTACTGATCAACACATATAGATAGCTGTGAAGTTTGATAAAACTGCAGCTGAGCTGATAAATTTGTTTTTGTAACTACAGCATCAGTTGATAATAACCTTGAAGAATGCAAAAAAAAGCTAGAAAATCTTGTGACATCAGGGAAGCTGGCTGCATGTTATTTCCCATTCCTGTTATCAGTGTTATCTTGACAAGGAACACAATTTGTGTCATTTTCCAATTTATTTACATTTGTTATCCTGAAAATGTGCTCATGGTATCACCAATTTTTCTGTACATCTGATACRTTCTAAATAACAAGGTAATGTGCTGGCACAGCAATGCAGGGAGGACCTCGTTTCCAGGGTCTAATAACAAAGGTTGCAGTGAAAGCAAAGATAGCTGCAAGAATAAGTGTATTCTTAAAAACGGACTTGCAATGAGGACAGTAGGTACAAAACCAAAGCGTATCCATTCTCTGGACAGATTTACTACTGGAAAGATTTGCTAGCATAGCAAAAGACAGTACTGCAATTGTCAGTAATTGGCATTCCTGTGTATTCCCAGTAAAAAGACTACAATTTAGAGGGAGGAAAAGTGTATAAAAGAAAATGTACCCTCTCATATATGAAGGTTGTTTCTCCAGGAACTGAGGGGTGTTGAAAGGGTAGTATGTGAAACTTGAATTGGATTTAACTGTTCTGGTGATAAAGATAGGACTTCTTTCTCTCAGGTTGGAAATAGTTCATGAACGTACAGTCCACTTGAAATGAAGATGGGAAATTTTGTATCTTCACATGTATCTTATAAAGAAAAGCAAGAACAGAAGCAGCTTTTGGTGAAATACTGTTTCTTATTCATGTTGTGGATATGTGTATAAGATTGTGGATTTATAGGCTTATTTTTCCTTTGGATGGTATCTATCCTGCTGTGCAGTTCATTGCCCACAGAGAAATGTTTCAAGGCAGAGCTTGAGCAGAAGTTACTAGTGATGGATGAACAGGGTGATTTTCAGAGTCAGATGGCAGCTGAACTGGGGACTCCTTTACCTAAAAATATCTATATTCTCTAATATATAATGGTCTGTGGCAGACATGACCCAAATATACCTTTTTACTGGTCATTTGTGGTGTGCAAGTCATGAATTATGTGAACTATGGAAACAATTTAATGTTGGCAATAACAGTAAAGAGTTTTTTGAACGGCAGCAATTTATGTGTACTTAGGAAGATTGCATAACATCATTAATAACTGCCAACATGACCAGTAGATAACAGAAGATGTAGTCCTTGGGTAATGCGGTCCAGCATGTGCCAGCTTAAACATGCCTGAATCAAATGAGGGGATATGGTAGATATCGGAATATATTGCAGCATTGTCACACTGTCTGGTAATGCTGTAAGGTTATCAGAAGGATGTGGGGTCATCAGCTTTCACTTGGGAGAAGCTCTTGTCTAATGCCAAATTTCTAAAAATCACGCACACTGTTTTTTTTCTTATGAAGTTCATGAAAACAGCCACCATTATGACAATAGCAGAGCACGAGGGACAAGATGYGTCCCAATTGCCTCTCCAGTGCAGTCTGGTGGCTGAGGCTGTCAGTCCCAGAGCACTGTCGGGGACCAGCACTTGACAGTCCTCACACAATAACCAAAGGATGACTCCCTGATGGCTGGCACTTAGCTGATGAGGTGTAGGGGAGGTGAAAAACAGCCAGGGCAGACAAGAAAGTATAAAATACTTTATCCAGAGCCCATGAGGTAGTATGTAGATGCAGTGACAGCCAGGTCAGGAGTTTTACTCATGGGTAAAAAGATCTTGTTTAAATAGTTATTAAACTAAGAACATTTCCTGGTTGTTGTTGGTTTTTTTGTTTTTGTTTTTGTTTTTGTTTTTTAAAAAGCCCTAATTTTCACCAAGGCTTACAGGTATGATCACAGTATGAATTATAGACTAAACATAGGATACTTTTTTTCCCTCTCTCATCTCCAGGTAATGAAAAAAACCAATAAATATGTGTCTGTAGTGAAAACGAAAGTTGACTTTTTTGTCCCATTATCTCTTTTCATCTCATTATCTTCATTTCATTATCTCTTCCTCCAACAGTAACAATAAAGAGATAAAAATGACAGACATTCCTGCTCAATAGATCAGAAACACACTGATGATTTAATATTTCACTCAGTTCACTTCTTTCATTGTAAATAGACCATTAAAAGTGATGGTTTTCTAGTCAAAATGGTTTGTTTGATACTTCTCCACTCCTTACAATCCCAAAGAAATCTGCACAGTCTCTTATGCTGACCTCTGTGCAAACCTCACTGGAAGGGTGCGAAGCCACTCTAATACTCCTGGAAGATTAAGATACGCAGAATATATACATTTTTTAAAATCAGGTTTAACTTTTTAAACAAGGAATGGATTTATCATTATCTGTCAAGGCTAAGGAACTGACAACACATCTGGAAAATCATGGGTCAGTGTGATTCAGTATCAAGATCAAGGAAACAGAAAGTTTCTGGCCAACTGCCGATCTCTTAYGCTCTGTATATACCATTTTCTCTTCCTGTAGAGACATTGTGCCTCTGTCCAACACAGGCAGAATGCCTCCAGGCTTGCAGAGTTGCACACTAATTCCCCCTTTGCTGTTTACACCTTGCTTGGCATTGGATGGACTAATGTAGTCATTTATGTGGCTAACTCTAGTATCTCCCAAATACATCTGTCTGAAACAGCCACATCAGCCCTCAGGCACAAGTGCAGAGAGCACTTGATCTGAATGCAGACCTCAGCCAAAGAGTAGTGAGTGCTTCTGGGATTTGGGGGAAGAGGTGTGCAGCTGCACAACAGTGACATTAGCTTCCACTTTCTCACCAAAGCCTACCTTTTGCAAATCTTTCAAGTATGTGAAGGAGAAAATATGTAGAACATCCACGGACCACATCAGTTTTGTCAGCCATGATTTGGCCTCTGTAGAGGTGTACTGGCCATTCCCAGTAACCTTCTTTTCCTTATGTGCCTTCAAATGAATTCACAGAGGAGGGACTTGATGGTCTTTCTAGGGACTGAGAGGAGGATGAGCAACCTGTAATTCCTTGCATCCTCCTTCTTTTCTTTCTTAAAGATGGGTGAAAATTTAGCCTGTTTCCAGGCTGTCAGCGACCTTCCCCAGTCACCCTATGTTTTTTTCACAGATGATAGTTGCCTTGCTATCACAGCAACACTTAAAGCACCCTCTGCTGACTCCTTTTGTCCCTATGGATTTGATTATATTCAGCTTATCTAAATATTCCCTAAGCTGTTGCTTCCCAACTTCTGGTTGCCCTTCTTCCCACAGCATGYTGATGCCTGAGAGATTTGAGAGCAAGCTTGCTTTCTACAGATGAAGGCAGAAAGGTGTTGAGTGCTTCAACCTTTTCTGCATCATCCATTACTAGTCTGTCTATGAGAAATAAAACTTAAATTAAGAAGAGTAATTTGTGTTTTAACCTCCATCTTCTTTCTTTCCACTCTGTCCCATACCCCACTTCCTCCCAGCAACTTGATTCAGAGGCCAAACCAAAAAAAGAAAGAAAGAAAGAAAAGAAAATTTAGCAGTCATGGAGCTTGACTTGGAAGGATGGGCTCTGGGCTTCACACCCAGTGAGGGATATGTGTAATTTATCTTGGCAATCAAAGATCTCTTACGTACTGTTGTTTCTCTCATATAGCCATTCTGTATGGGGGTGTTCAGTTCAAGGAGAATGCCTCTGGGGGTAGTCAAGATGTCCTAACCCCTCCCTCAGTACCTAAACTCTTTTTTCACCTCACATAGACTGATACAGCCACTGATGTGGTTAACTGAAATATCTGCAAACTGCAGCTGTCTGAAATACACTCAACTGAGGAGAATTCGGGGCATATGTGGATAGAAATCTCAGCCACAGCTAGTGAAGGCCTCCTAAGTTCTTTGGGTGAAAGGGCACACAGCTGTGATATTATGAATCACATTTTCCTAATTTCTGTCTCTTTGATGTCCACTTCCTGGTCTTTTAGTCAATCTGGGGGACTTCCATATTGCGTTTGATTAGTGGCTAAAACCATGTAGTCATTTTCTGAATCTATGTTGGCCAATCAGAATCTAGCTGGTAGAAGAGACCTCTGTACAAGAGATTGCAGAGCTTCTGGAGAACAAAACTTGTCATCTACCTTCGTTCTCTAACCGTGACTCAGTAACAAGACTGTGAATTTAAAATGTTGATGAATAATAAGAAAATATTTGTCATGCTGCTGCAGGAAGGATTAGTAGATTTGTACAAATTGGTTGGACAGTGTCATGTAATGGCATGTCCACTTTGGGACATAGGTGTAAACTATGAGGAAAACATTTTCCCAGGAGACCCRTGCAGCTGGGCATTATATGACTCTACTTCCCCTCTACCTTGCCCTTCCAAGGAGCTAAGTGAACCTCTTGCTCTACCTAAGCAAGCCTCTTCCGTCCTCACCCAATAACACTCAACAATAAGTGGTATAAATACTTAGGAATCATTTTTATGGGTGACTTTTCATCAGAACCTGAAGTAAAAAAATATCAGCTGGCACTTGAGATCTCATTCAGCTTTTTCTGTTGTCTAAGCTACTTCAGAAATGACATAAGCTGTAAGAAAAAGCACATTCTTAGCACTGGTTATGTGAAATTAAATTTTCTGAATATTTGAAAAAATAATGTATTACTAACTGGTCTTTGGTTGGATCATTGTCATGTTGAGCCAGAGATGTGCAGAAATGTGCCCACAATGCTTTTAATTGCAACAGCTGTTATTGCCCCATTCTGTTTAACATCTGCTTCAAAGCAATAATCCCATTGATGCCTCTGATGTATCTGCCAGCTGTTTCTAATAAACTAGGAAAGTTACAACCCTTTTAAGTGACAATCATTCAAGATGCACCATAATTGCATAACTGCATAGAAGAATGAGGTTCTTTCTGAACACGATCAACTGAATATTTCGATTATTTGTGTAGAAGGCTTTTATTTCTGGATGACTGCTCAAGGGAGGAAAAAACCCAACCAAGAAAAAAACCCCATTGCACACCAAAGTTTATCATACTATCTGAAAGAAATCATGAGGGAGACTTAAAGAAATCTCTGTACTATAAAACCAACTGGAAATTTCAAAGACTCATAAAGTTTGTAGCTCAACTGGGCATTCATCTGGCAATTTATATTAAACTCCTGAAGGCATTTTTGCTCTTCTTCAGCAGTAAAAGATGTGTTAAATATATTATAAAGGATAAAGAACCAGAAGAATAACAAAAGGGAGGTATTCTCACTGCTTCTTTTTAGAAAAAAATCTCCCTAGAAAATTTCACCTTGAATAATATTCAGTGAAATATTCTCTCATAACCAATAATCTGAGTTTCAATCACCTATTAGAGCCAATGCTTTGTTACAAAAATTGAACAACTCCAATTTCTATAGAGAAAAAGTGTTATATTTTTTTCAGGCAAAGACCAACTCATGCTATTATATATGCTTTGTCTGGCTCCAGTGAGATATCTTCTTTTTTATTCCCTCGTCAGTACATTAGGGAAGAGTATAATTTCTGAATACAATTTTGAAATGTTATTTTTTGTTTGCTCTCATAAGTGAATGTGCTAGATGCCTGGGTTTGGCCCAATCAACCCAAGTTTCAGTGTATTTGTCCTATACTTTGGTCAGATTGTCTCCCAAAACCTGAAGAAGGTATTTAAACTGCTCTGTGAGTCCCAGTTAATGGTAGACCTTGGGATCCTGTCTCCATAAAAATCAAGGACATCTTAAAGAACAACACAAACTGCATGTCATCTGCATGTGTAGTGTCTTTTCTTCAGACAAGCCAAGGCTTAAAGGGGGCAGGTTCATACATGTGCATTCCAAAAGAGAGTTGGGGTGTAACTGGGAATGCACCTGCACTTGGGAGTTTGAAAATACTCCTTTGCCTTCAAGTTTAGATGTAATCTAACTGCCCTGCTCATGGCAGCTGTATTGCAACATGCCTGCAGCTAGATTTCCCGGCTACACTATCAGATTATAAGAGTCGTTCTGGGTATTTGGGTATTTGTGCTCTGAACTAGCAACTGAACATTTCTGCAGCACAGAGGGAAGGCCTCTCTGTCATATGGTATTTTGCCCCTTATGGTAGTAGCATTTACAAGTATGTTATGGTTGTCTTCCTGTGGGGCCAGAAGATCTGGAACATCACCTCACAAATGAAAAAAGCTAGCCTCTTTGGTGATCAAGCTGTGGTCTGTGGACTACAGGCAGTATGCTAAAGACAGTAAAGAAAAAGAAGACTATTGTCAGCAGGTACATATTTTTTAGACAGTAATCTGGATCTCACTTGATCTAAAGGTGTGCAAAGCAAAAAGTGTTCAAAGTCATTAATGTGTCATTATCTTCTTCAAATCATGTGCAGTCAAAGGACAGCTGCTTTTTGGAAGAGGTCTCCAACTTGGCACAAATACTTGTTCAAAGTCTGTGTGTCAGACTTTTGCATAAGAACCACCTCATCTTGTGTCTGATATTGAACTCTGTTTCAACCTTTTCATATTTGGTCTTGTTCTTGTTTCCCAACAAACCAAAAGTACAACAATGTAGAAAACATAACATGATGTTGGCTGTATCCTCTGTCTATGTGAAGCAAGGAATGGTTGTTTTGTCTTTAATATGAGTACATGAAGTACATGAAAATGAGGCCAATGTAAAGCATCCAGGCAAGGGAACAATTTTTCTTACACATGGAGGGCTGCAACCCAACCCCATTTTATCTTAGCAATAGTGCTGAGAACTGATAGTGGAAGCAATGCTTCCACAGCTCTACAAGAGTCTTTGGGGTGGATAAAAAAGAAAGGGCTCAAAAATAGCTATTTACACACTGTGGGAGAGGAGGCTCTAGAACATTTGTAATGTAGCCAACTGAAAAAGGCTTAAGTCTTAACAATGCTTAGGAAATAATGTAATGTTAAAAAAAATATTGTATTTGAATGCTATCCATTCTGCTGTCATTTATATCTAGACAGAAAATGAGCATTTTACAGATCTGAGGTAAAAAGCTATATCCAGCATTTCTTGCAATACTGAGGAATAGCCAGTCAGAGGCAAACTATGTTAATGTTGGTGATACAGAACTAAAAGAAAGGCTGCTGAGGGATTTTTATTTTGGCTTGCAGGAAAGCAAAAGACATTTGCTTCCCAATCAGTGATAATCTCCATGCCATAGACTACAAGTTTGTAGAAGGTCTGAGCAAAAGAAGTGTGATGATACCTTAGCCAGAAAGACTGTCCGTACCTGTTCTGTGACCGTGCATCCTCACCAAAGGACACCCTACTTTGAGGGTAGTGCCCAAGATGCAGAAGATTAGAACACCCCTATTCCATGTACAAAGTGACCAAGCCTATCCAACAAAACAAAAAGTCACAAGTTCCTCATCGAACTAACACATGAGTGATTTGGGCAGTATTGAAGGATAACAGAAATTATCATCTACCACACTCCTCAGAGTCTTCACGGTCTGTATTCCATCAAAAAGTTCAACCTGAAAGCTGGCATTGAAACAAATATTTTACCATATCAATTATGAAACAAAAAAAGCAAAAGAGGCACAGTACACGCTAAAGCACATTGTACTARAACAGCATTAACAGCACAATACTTGGAAGCGCCTATAGAGACATAAAAATCCCAGGTAAAGCACTATATATCAGCCATCTATTACACTTGGCTACTGCAACATAACTGCCAGAACTGGAGCTAACCTTGAACTTGCTTGAGGTTGTTTACTACTTAGGTGAATAGTCTGGTCAAATCTGAAGAGATAAGTGACAGACTTAGCCTCATCTATATTTAGTGGATATATTTAGATGACTAAGAAATATTTAAAAGTAACTAGCTGATGAAAACATGTTGACTGTTTTAGATGAAAAGAAAATCCCAGCAAATCAGAGGAAGAGAGGACATACTGGGAGAGTGTATAATTCACTGTGGAAAAAACCCAGCATTTCCCACTTTGGAATTATTCCAGCTAGTAAAATACTTCAACAAAAAAAACACTACAAATTTGGAAAAGATTGTTCAGATAGCAGCTTGTAATATGATAAAAACAGCATCAACTTGGAAAGGAAACTGATGACAAGAGCTCATGTAAAATTATCAGGTTCATGCATAGTAAAATTCCATTTGTGGTTAAAAGTAGTAAAATACACAGAATCCATATTCTTATCAAGAATCCAGCAAATGACAAAATGAAGCCAAGTGACAAAAGCTGAAGCCACAGCCAACAAAAGACCAAAAGGCTCTTACCAGTCCATAAAAGGACTGTAAGAGGATGCTGGGAGATGTATGGTATGGCAAAGGGGTGAGAGAAGAAGTGTGCTATTGTCTGCTTCTGCAGGAAAATGACATACCTGACTAAATTATGCCTAAGGAAAAGATATTTCTGTGTGGCCTGAGGGAACACAAGGGGCAATGTGAACATATAACTTGAAAGAAGGCAAGGGAGCAACAAATAAATACACTCCAGCACTGGGATCCCACTTGCTCATAGGTCAGTCATCTCTCAACGGCAGTGCCAGACTCTAAGGGTTTATCTGGTACAAGGCAGTGGCCATATCTAATTAGTACTGTAAGATCTGACAGAAGATGGCATCTGGCAGAGAGATCTGCTTCCAGCTTTCGCTACCAGGTCACACTGCAGGTTTCTGACATACAGAAGCTGCAGAATGAGAAAAAAATAAAATAGTTTCTACCCACAAGATGAGGCCTAATGGAAGAACCAGATGTTTAAGTAAGTTAGAATTGTACACCTAGATAGATTTGACTTATTTCATAATGATCTACTGCAGTAGATAAACATAATGCAATTACATGGGGCTCTTGCAATCTCTGCGGTTCCAGGCAGGTACTTCATCTCCTTCCAGAAGCTGGCAACATCACACCTGCTTCTCAGCAGAAAACACCCCTGCATACTCACCACTAGGTGGAAAGAGACACTTTCCTGATACTCTTTAAGTTTGTTAGAAGTTTCGAAGACACAGTGTCAATGCRTTTTTGAGATATACATTTGCTGATGGAGCATATTAGAACATAAAGTCATGAGGAGGGAAGGAAGAAAAACATTGAATGATGAACACTGTTTTGGTATTTTCCTCTAATGTAATGTAATCTAAAAATGTTTTTTCTGTCTCAGCAAGCTGTTATTTTCCATACTTCTTGGGTTTCTAATCCCAAAATACAGAACAAATTTCCAAACAGTATATTTATCTAAGTTTAAATTCAGCTCATTGTGTGTATATCTCACTTGACTACATCCAAAAAGAGAAAGCTACGCCAATTCCTTCAGCAAGCAGGCTTCCAGGCTGAACTTCCCTGTTCATCTCTAGCACACTTTGTGCATTTCTTTCTTCTTACTCAGAGAATCCTGCACTCCCCAGCTCACCCCTCTACCTGGTTAGTAGTTTGTAACCAAGTGAGGTACAAAGTAGCATACGTGGATCCGCATTTCCCCATGATTTAATTACTATCTTTTTTTTTTCCATGCCCACTATTAACATTATCCAATAAGAACCTCCTTTTCAAGAGTAGTGTTACTACAGGCTGCCAATCTCGGAAGATCAGTTACGGCATTGAACATGAAAAGTAACCAGTCTTTCTTTTCTTTTAGATCTTCCTTAAACAAAAATGTAATTTCATTTCATAAGGATGAAAAAAGATAAATGTATCATACCTGTATTCCATGTTTATATCCAAAACAATGTTCTTACCTGGCACCATCTCTAAGTCCTGAAATACACTTCCAGAGCCCCCATCACTATATGGGTCTGACTACAAAATTAGTATGAATAAATACACTGTCATCAGTCTTTCCTTAACTACAAACAGTAAGCAAAACCTTAAGGTTCAGAAGAACAGTGTCTGTTCATAGAATCATAGAATATCTCAAGATGGAAGGAACTCATAATTTAAATGCATTCTGCTGAACTATTTAGAAAGATGGTGAAGAAGAAAGAATAATATTGATTTATTGGCTGTAAGCGATTGTCTAACCAACAAACCTGCAAGATCTTAAGGCTAGAAGCCTCCGTTGGGTGCAGATTCCAATTCCAAATCACTATGTGCCTCATTCTCAGTGCAAGCGGTTTGAAAGCAAAATACAGATCACCTCTGTCAAATTYATCTCAGCACCCACTTTATCATATTGGCAATCTTCTTCCTTACCATTGACTTTCCATTGCAACACATTACTAAAACAAAATGATGTTTTTGCTTGTGAAACAAAAAGTGAAATGATTGATATAAAGCAACTTTCATGTTGTGGTAGTGAACACAAACAAAATAATAAGATTTTAGAGAGTGGAAAATTACCAGTGATGAGAGACTTCGTGTTTTTCTGCAAAGGCGTAAATAAAATTCCTTCTTTATTTTTTTCCCACAAACATAGTCAAATGTTCCCATCATAACAAAAATAGACTAACTTAGGACCTACAAGGTGTTCAAATTTTCATCAGTGTGATTCTTGAACAACACAATTGAAAATCAACATAGAATGGTATTCCCAGTCCCTAAGCAAGGACAGGTACATTCACACTTAGGATTATGTTTTTGTACAGGAGCTTGTCCATTGTGGGTTCAATTTACACCCACACTTGAGCTGCAAGTATGAATCCAGGCCAAAAATTCTAAATACTTGATTGCAAGAAAGAAGCTGGTAGTTAAAGATTTGAATAATCAGTTGTTCACCTAAATCATACTTCAAATGCAAAAAGGATTACAAGACCCAGCCTCTTCAAACATTTGCATGTATTTTTTTCATAAAAGCAAGTGCCAGCTAAGAGTCATTCTTCTTCATATGTAATGTTAAGTCTGAACTCCCACTAGCATGAGATCCCTTGATCTCCCAGGAGTTACATGCACGTACTCTAGCTGAGAATTTTGCCCAGTGACTAGTTATGCAAAGATTCACATTATATGGTAATAATAGAGCTCTTTGTTCAGCATTGCATATCACCACTGTACTATTCCACATGTATATTAAAGCCTGTTTTATTACTGTAATGTGCAGTTGATTGGTCAAAATACYAGCTAAAATAGAGAAAGAGTATAGGATATCATTTTGGCGTAATCAGTGCTGTAGCAAATTCTTGTCTGAACAATTTTCAGTACAGAAAGAAGCTGAATGGTGGATGCACCTGCAACGAGCATATATCAAATGCTTTTACTGTACTTTTAAGGTTTGCTCAGCCTGCAAATTTCCCTTAGAAGCGCAGTCAGTGTTTGGTGCCCAAAATGATTACCTGGCTAGAGACGAGTCTTGCTCATCAGCATTCAGCACCATTGCCACAAACTGAAGGAGTTGAAGGAGAAAAAGAGACGGGGGGGGGGGACGGGACGACCCCTCAAAAACTAGATACACAAATAGGAGAAGTGATTAAAGAAGATCACTGAGGTGGAAAATAAGGACACAGCCACTGTTTAGAAACAAAATTTCACATACTCTAAAAGTGGTGCATTCTAGTAGAGCATTTGTCCTCCTGGTGCTTTGTATGTTTCCCTTAGAACTGATCTTTGCAGCAATGAATAATTTGGTGGGGCTGAAAAAAGAGTAGAGGATGTGGCAGAATTTAATGGAGGGCCCATATATAAACTCGGTACTGACGCAAAAGAGCATAATAATGTGTCCACACAGCTGAGGGAAGGAACAGGATGAACAGGTACACTGCAAAAAAAGAATCTGGCTTTATACCTCTTGTTCTATTTAAAATCATTAGGTTCATGACAATTTGTTGTTCCCATTTACTTTCTTCAAAATTTACTATTTCTCAATCTCAGTTTTGAGTTTTGGCCTTTGACCTGTTGGCAGCATTGTTAGCAGTCAGAAGCCTGTCTGTGTGTGGAAAAGAGAGTTAAAAATTCATTCTCCACATTTATGTTATTATCACGACTTAGGGTTTACATACTAACATTCATCAAAAAAATACAAAGATTACTCATTAGGCATCCAGTTTAAGTCACCTAAGTTACTCTTGGAGAATTCTACATGTTTAAATTKACTAAATGGGGAACATTGACTAAAAGGGTCCTAAATTTCAGATATTCTGACTCGCAGTCATCAAATACACACAGTAGTTGAAAGTACTTAGGATGGAGAACTGAAAAAGAAAAGCATTTCATTTCTTTTCACATGGAAACTTTAAACCAGGCTAGTTGAACTATGGTCAATTGTACTTGAATGGGGCATCAACAGAAATACTGGAAAATAGGTCACAGCTCTTTTTCCTCTCCTCCAGATGCCCTGTCCAGTGTGACAGAGAAGTCAATAATATGATTTGGGGATGAGAAGATAGTAGTTCTGGTTGCTATAAGATATATCACCCCTGCAATACTGAATGCCAGTTCTGTGCTCTAAGTCTGAAGATGCATCTACACCAGTGGTTTAGCTCAGATCAGGAATTAATTTTTGAAGCGGATCTCCCATGTGCCCCCACTTACCATATTTTGGTTTACATTTCCGAGCACACAAATCATATTCTTTTCAGATGAAAATAAGCCAAAGATACACTCCAGGAGCCCACCTAATGTCATCCAGTGGGCACTCAATCCATATGGCCAGAATAGTCAGGGGAACACTTCCTCCCACCCCATCTCACCCCACTGCTGCGTAAGCAAGGGCATCCAGTCCAATTTTTTTCACTGTCTAGATCTGGTCCTACTGTATTGCTCTTCCCATAAATGTAGACATGGCCTGAAAATCCCCATTTCAAGCTAGGTTGACCAATTTCTTGAAAGGAAGGTGGCTCCCTAATCCTGGAGCCTCATGTGTCCAGGGGAGTCAGAACACATTAATGAGCTCAGCATTGCCTGGAATCAGTCCTATGGACAAAGTTACAAGCTAAAGCAAACTACTCAGTGCATCTAAAATATGGACCAAACCCAGGCCAAAAACTTTACCAGACAAAATCACAAAATGGAAAAACAAATCAACTGGTTTACACTGGTGGAGACTTTAGCACTCTCAATTCCAGATTTTTCAAGAGCTTTTTCCAAAATCTCTCCAGAAAGCTGCACTGATTGCAGGTTCCAGAGGTGTCCCCAGTGTTCCACAGATATCACATTTATGTTTTGCAGTAACCCAAATAAGAGTGTGCCACCCGTGGCAAGAGGCCAAATCCCATATAATCCCATTCTCTTCAGCAGTTGTTTTCTCAGAACAGATGCTCTGAGCCCACATTAGATTCCCTTGAGTGAAACCATCTGCATACCCTTCTCTAGGGTTTCTTCTTTTTTTTTGAGCTTAAATATGTCTTCTGAAGAAAATGTTTTTCACATCAATACAAGGAGGTATCCCGATACCAGTGTGTGTCAGCAAAAATTATGATTCCTCCTCTAGCGTGGAGGAAGTGTGAGTAAGTTTTGATACCTC
The DNA here is from genome assembly GCA_035582835.1 of Phoebastria nigripes. Classification (NCBI taxonomy): domain Eukaryota; kingdom Metazoa; phylum Chordata; class Aves; order Procellariiformes; family Diomedeidae; genus Phoebastria; species Phoebastria nigripes. The sequence continues at coordinate 1,223,410 of JAYKAV010000833.1, read as the reverse complement.
TTTGCTGTAATACGTGCATAAACAACTTCAGTGGAATCATCTTTTTTTGTCACTTTCTACTTCAAGCTTTTCAGATGCAGTACCTCATTTACTTTCCTAGCATGAAAACTGAATGTTACCTATCTGACCAGATGACCTTCCTCTAGTTGCTTCATAGTCTACAATACACAAAATCCAAGCATAACAGAGCAACAAACAGCTTTAGAGGTAGTCAGTCAGGATCACATCTCGTTGCCAGTTTCAGACACTGTCACCTTTGTCACAGCTTCATTTTGATCAGAGAGAATATGAGCAGTTATTTATATGCCTTCTCATAAAACTGAGGAGGACAAGATCTGGCACAAAACAGATTCAAAACATGTTGATTAGTTCTAGTAGTGCTGTTATTGTTTGTTTCAATATTTAATTCATTTTAGAGAGGGAGATGTGTGTTTCTGACCCCACATAACAACCCTGACAAATGTGAGCTTCGGTACTTGACACAATTTGGTTTGGTGCCCTTCACTTATGTTATAATTCATTTCTACTTGTCTCTAAAATATAAATAAACAAAGTATTTATAAAAAGTATTTATGCAGTCCGGTGAAGTTCCCACTGACTGGAAAAGGGGAAACATAACCCCCATTTTTAAAAAGGGGAAAAAGGAAGACCCRGGGAACTACAGGCTAGTCAGCCTCACCTCTGTACCTGGGAAGATCAAGGAACAGATCCTCCTGGAAGCTATGCTAAGGCACATGGAGGACAGGGAGGTGATTCGAGACAGCCAGCATGGCTTCACCAAGGGCAAGTCCTGCCTGACCAACCTAGTGGCCTTCTACAACGGAGTGACTACATCAATGGACATGGGAAGGGCTACACATGTCGTCTATCTGGACCTCTGTAAGGCCTTTGACATGGTCCCCCACAACATCCTTCTCTCTAAACTGGAGAGATATGGATTTGATGGGTGGACTGTCCGGTGGGTGAGGAATTGGTTGGATGGTCACATCCAAAGGGTAGTGGTCAATGGCTCAATGTTCAGATGGAGGTCGGTGACAAGTGGCATCCCGCAGGGGTCCGTATTGGGACCGGTACTGTTTAATATCTTCATCAATGACATAGACAGTGGGATCGAGTGCACCCTCAGCAAGTTTGCAGATGACACTGAGCTGAGTGGTGCGGTCGACACGCCTGAGGGACGGGATGCCATCCAGAGGGACCTGGACAAGCTCGAGAAGTGTGCCTGTGTGAACCTCATGAGGTTCAACAAGGCCAAGTGCAAGGTCCTGCACCTGGGTCAGGGCAACCCCTGGTATCAATACAGGCTGGGCGATAAAGGGATTGAGAGCAGCCCTGCCAAGAAGGACTTGGGGGTACTGGTGGATGAAAAGATGGACATGAGCCGGCAATGTGCGCTCGCAGCCCAGAAGGCCAACTGTCTCCTGGGCTGCATCAAAAGTAGCGTGGCCAGCAGGTCGAGGGAGGTGATTCTGCCCCTCTGCTCTGGTGGGACCCCACCTGGAGTACTGCGTCCAGCTCTGGAGCCCTCAGCATAAGAAAGACACAGACCTGTTGGAGCGGGTCCAGAGGAGGGTCACGAAAATGATCAGGGGGATGGAACGCCTCTCCTATGAAGAAAGGCTGAGAGAGTTGGGGTTGTTCAGCCTGGAGAAGTGAAGGCTTTGGGGAGACCTTACTGCAGCCTATCAGTACTTAAAGGGGGCTTATAAGAAAGATGGCGGCAAACTTTTTAGCAGGGCCTGTTGTGACAGGACAAGGGGGAATGGCTTTAAACTAAAAGAGGGTAGATTTAGACTAGATATAAGGAAGAAATTTTTTATGGTGAGGGTGGTGAAACACTGGAACAGGTTGCCCAGAGGGGTGGTAGATGCCCCATCCCTGGAAACATTCAAGGTCAGGTTGGACGAGGCTCTGAGCCACCTGATCTAGTTGAAGATGTCCCTGCCCATGGCAGGGGGGTTGGACTAGATGACCTTTAAAGGTCCCTTCCAACCCAAACTATTCTATAATTCTATGATTCTATGATAATTTCATTGGGGGTTTTGAGGGGATTGTTTGGGGTTTTTTCTTTTTTTTTTTTTCTTTGATAGAGCTAGTGGTACACACCAGTACAATATTTAGCTCTTTGATGTTTTATGTTTCTTATTTTTGGATCATCTACAATGATGCTGGACAGATAATTCTACCTTATTATTTCAGACGATAGAAAGCACGTTAGGATCATACRTAAGTCCCACACAGTGAAGTTTTAACTATTCTGCCAGCTCCAAGCATGAAAGCACAGTGGAACTGTTTATATGTTTAAAATTAAAAATATTTATGAGCATATGAAGGATCTAGATTCTAGCTGATGTAACAGCTGTATATGAAGATCCTTTGACCATCTATGGTAATCCTTTCCAAAGAGAAACATGGCTACAATTAGTATAGAAATGAAGTCCTTTGCAAGGAATAGTTTTAAAGACATTTATCAACCTAAAATAAGGATAATAAAAAGATATTTATCTAACGATGTACTCAGACATCTTCAATTTATTCTGAAAAATATTTAATCAAGAAACATAACAAAGCCTTGGTTTCATATATCATTCATGAAATGGAAGCTATCACACTATCCTCAGAGTGCAACAATCTGTTATGATTTGAGAATGGTGCTTTCTAAATCATCTTCAGTGCCACTTTTTGCAGTACATACCAGATTTTGGGAAAAGACAACCCAGATTTTAAACTGGCTCAAGGTCTTCTAGCTCATGAGAGGTGATTGGCACCTATCTGAAGATAGCTTGACTAGAGGTTGCATCTGAAAAATAACCATTAATTTCAAGAATAAAAACTATTTATTACACAAACAAATATATTTTCAAGTATCTTCCTATTTATAAGGGCCTGTATAATGAATATAGAATTCCTAGATAAAAAAAATCACCATTTTCAAAAATTGCCATTTATTCAGCAAATACATATCAAACTCTGCAGTGGCCATCCAGGAATTTCTTATGACAGAGCCTTGTAAGTGACTACATTTCTATGTACTTCCTTTTTAGTTCACTATCACATGTATGTAAATATATATATATCACATACATGAGAGTTGTTTAAAAATTTTTAATCTCATAAATGATAAGCCGCAATCTGGAAAGTCATTAATTACTAGGAGTTGATGCTATGGTTTGAGTCCTCAAAATACCTTAAGTGCTTGAGTGCTTTGTTCCCCTTCCGTYTTTCTGGCTTCAGGTTAGTATAATTCCACTGACCTTGAGGAGGAGACTTTGACATTGGTCCAAGAAGTTTCATGTTTGAACAGGCTATGATGTCATGTGCAACAAAAAACTTATGTTCAAAGAAAAGACCATCAACAATAAAACACTAAAATCTTGTGTAACTGAATATAGATTTCACTTGTACTCAGCAATGCATATTAATATGTCAGTGACTCACTGCAGCCTGCTACTGTAAGCAGTACCGTTTTAATGGGAGGCACTTAGAATAAATCTTGACAGTATATGAAAAATGTTTCCATTTTGCTTTGCTTTAAATTGCTAATCAACTGCTTTCTCTTGATTGCTGTTTCCCAGTTATTTCAAGAAATAACTACATGTTCAAATATACAAGCATCGTTCAAATAAAAATAAACAGAATCAATGTGCTTTTAAAGCTGTTTATGATTGTATATGAATGACACATTAGCTACGCTTCACAATAGATGCATTGTAGGAGGTTTTCTTTATAACTGAAACGTACTTTTCACAGAATAGATTACCTGCTGGGAACTGAGCAGGCTGCGTATATCCTAACCTGTATGCAGGTGGCTTCCAATTGAAGGCATTTCATCTAATTAAAGGCAGAGTTGTGACCTGGCTGACATAATATTTTCTGGATATTAAAAATGCAACTCTTCTTGTCCTGCACATGCTGTCAGTGCTCCTCTAGCTGAGGCAAGGAAGTGTATATCTCAGCATTCTACTTGTTTTATCATTATGTCTATTTTTCATAGACATAATGATATCCTGCCTTACAATAGGATTTTGACTGCCCAAAGAAACTAATTTTTATACTTTGCCCCTTGCATTTCGATAGGTCAGAAAATGAGACATTACTCACAACAGTTGCTGAGATAATTCTCTGTTCTCCTGCAGACTCCCAAACAAAAGCCAGTATCATGCTGAGAAACGACAAGCCATGGTACACTGAGGTGTTTTCAATGCATGCTAAAACATCTGATTAACCCTAAGCTTAAGAACTTCGTGGCATATTTTTTAGTTTTGTCAGCTGGTACATTACTAAGTAATTGTATAAAAAGAGCTCTCTGTTTCATGGGTAAAGCATCTCTCTAACTTGCAGCTAGGGGAAAATAGAGCAGAGGGAGATTTTTCTATAAACTGGCCAACACATAAARAACATATATTTAGGAGGGACATCTGTGCAGTGTCAGGGACAGCCCTGTTAAAAATTATTTTCTTTAAAAATGGTTGGGGGACACAGGGAACAGGTTTTGATTCAGACTCGCAGATGCTCTCCTGAGTTAGTCTTGCAGCAGCACAAGAGTTAATAAACCCTTTACTCTGGGTGAGCAAGGTCACGGCTAAGACCTTGAGGACAGAGCTTGCACACGTTGTAGAGTCCAGATCCTTAACTCCCAGAAACTCACTGACAAAGCTATTCAAGGAGCTTGGGTAGGAGAGTACATAGCCTGGACTGCATTATGTGGCAACTGGTCTGCATGTATTCCTTCCAAACAGCCTAGGAGGCCCTAATTTGGTCAATGTGCCATTTTAAACAATGGTGTTGAATGCACTATGCATGAAAATTACCCATCATTCTGAATTTCCACATAATGGAATAAACTGTACTGCTATGAGTTCTTAAAAAGGAGTAGAAAGCAAAGGACATTTCCCTTATTTGTAAGGAACTGTTCCTGAACTTGTTACAGGGTTTAAGTGCTAAAGTACATAGGGAAGATAAAAACTTGCACAAGCTGTAGAAAGTGTTTTTAAAGTTCTTAAGAACTTTAAACTTACATTTTCRTCATGCAAATGTACTTTGCAAATGAAAACTAAATTACTACCAAGATGACCCTTCAATTCAAGCCCCAAAGATGAGTGGACACAATTAGAGAAAATGCCATCCGATAATTTGGGACCATACAGCAACTGCAATTTTATAATCTTTGCAGGAATTCCAGGTGAAAATACTCGCAAAAATTGTATGAAGAAATTGCTTCCTAATGTCTTTTTATTTAACCCATCTTAAAACTCAGTAAAGATTCCATTCTCACATACTGGGCAGACATCTACAATAGAAAGCCCATATCATTTACTGTTTGTACACAGCAGTAGACGTTTTACACAGAGGCAGCTGTAGATTAACTAATTAATTCCCTAGTGGTATTCAGATGATTCAGTTGCTTATAAACCCACAATTTTTCATTCCTAAGAAAACATCCTAAAATAGTGTATTTTAAAATTAATGAATGCAATAAATTCATGTGTATCAAGGATTATAGCTGAAGAAAATACTGTTATAATGTTTAGCCTGCTTTCATTTCTTGTTGTTTATCCTCGGCATGATTCAAAGTAACAGAAGTTAATGGAAGTTATCTACAAGGCTATNAAAAAAAAAAAAAAAAAAAAAAAAAAAAAAAAAAAAAGAAAAGGAAAAAAGATATTGACCTTGCCCAGAATATACTATTCTTCTTTTAAGTCTTGCAATATTTTTGAAGAATATATTCTACAAAATGCTTCCTTATTCAAGTTAAACCTTTCCTAAATTGCTGTAATTAAAATAAAAGCATCAAATACAGCATAAATATGAATCAGTGGGCCTTCCTTTTTTGGCATCAATTTTTGGAACATCCAGAGTTGGTTTGGGTTTTACTGTGGACTTTTAAGGAACTGCTGCAGCTGTGGAATAATTTTTAGAAGTCCTGAAACTTCTCTGAAGTCTACTCAAGGCTAAACCATCTTCTGGCCTCTCCCTGGAACAGGAAAAAACGCACCTGATACATCAACAGTGACCATGATGAGGCGGGGAGGGAAGGGGAGAACACACAGAGCAGCCATACAGGTGCAGCATCAAAGTTGTCCCAGATTCCTCCAGTTTTGARGTCTGGAACTACCAGTAAAATTGCTGATAGAACTGTTGCCCTTTAAACAGAAAAGTCAACTGAATAGCAATGAGGCTTGTCATTCATTGTTCATTATAAATAAAAGATCATGACAGAAGCAAACGTAGAAAATGGTACAAATTCTTTAATGTTATACTTGCAAACCAAAATATACTAAGCTTTTCCATTTTCCAAGAAGATATTAATCTGCTCATTTTAGGAAGCAATGGAAACTGGATAACAAACATTGAAATAGGCGATCTCTTTCTTATCAAAATTAATCATCCATCCAATAAATCAGCTAATTGTGTGCCGAACTTTATCTCAGATGTTGCTATTCCAAATTGACTTTAATTTTTGACAAATGTACAGGGCTTGGCTGTGAGTGATGCCTTGACCTCTAATCTACAGAACAGTTCCTTATCTTTTAAGAGATTTTACATAGATTTTAACACTGATAACTACGGAGTTTAATTGTTCTTATAATTTCAGGCATTTTTGGTTTTTACAGATTTCTTTTCAAATTCCCAAAGCAACTCACATTATCACATGCAAATTTCTGACTTGCTCAGCCCCATGGGGACCTTTTTAGCTGTGGAGTAGTAGCACAGAAAAGCCCTGAAACCCAGGTGTGGTCTATCCTATTCCACTGGTGATAAGCAGTTTTTCCCCCAAGCAAGGAGTGTGATTAATTTAATTATGTGTCTCTTTTTCAGTTTTACTTCCTACAGTAAGTTTGCACTTGTGCCTAAGCACTAGCTTTAGTATTCAACATACTGAAGGGAAGAGTGTCATTCAGAAGAGAAGCATTATTTATATGAACTTTTTACTACATTTTGCAAACATGTGCTTAGAACTTTCATCTGGTAGTTAATTGTGGTTTCACAGGTGAAAGAAACTGATTTCACTCAAAAGTAAGATGATGGTTCAGAAGATTTAGCTTTTTAGTTTCACTTTTTGCTTTTAGAGTATGCACACCTAGATATTTATCTGAAAAGCACAAAAACTTTCCACCTGAAAATGGCTCTTGGGCTATTAATTTAAATGGATCTGTATCTATCACAACTGTAATAGCCAGTGATACTGACACCATTGAGCCAAAAAATCAACTTATTTGGAAAGCATCTGCTAGCAGGAAGTGGTCTGCTAGCAGAGATGTCCACACTGTGGGGTCCCAATGATCTTAGCTAGTGGAGCAAAACTCTTCTGTCAGTTTTTCTTTCCATCGTGTTTATTTGGACCTTTTTCTTCTGATACAGCGGACAGCTGAAAACTGTGAGTATTTTTAATTCTCACTCATTTTTCATATTTTCTATGTAAACCTATAAATATCTGCTAAAACTGTAAAATACTTTATGTTAATATGTTTAAGTTTCTTTTACTAAAGTATTCAAAACACGGTCAATAAAGTTAGGATACAATCTTCCATTGCTTCAAAACAGCACAATTCCACTGTAATGGCTGAGTGTAGTCAAAAGATAATGGCTGTAGATAGATAGATAGACAGACAGATATTAAAGAAATCCTACAAACAGGATGCTGTGTTAAAATAGAGTGATGAGTCCATGTTACCCTGAAGCTTCATTTTATACATGGATCAGTACAAAGCGACAGGGAAGTGAGGAACATAAATAGAATAAAAATATTGAGCTATTAAGAAATAAGTCTAAAAAGGTTAAGAAAGAGATGTTACACAGAACAATAGAAATGGTTCTTGCTGTAGTAAACTTGAAAAGAAATAGGAAATCTAATTTCATTTAAACTCAAATACAAATATCAAATCCTGTATTAAGAGAAACCACATTGTTAGAGAATTGACTATAGATTTCCCCTTCACCACTGCAGTGATCTGTATCCAACCTAGATAATCAGAAGACATTGTCATCTGACGGATTTTTGCAGATCTGAGAGAAATGGATGGCCTTCTCATGTGAATACATAGTCTTTTATGATTCTCAGAGATGCAAGGGGCTGAACTGGTGCTGAGAACTTACTGTCTCCATTACAAGAGATGTCACAAGGCACACAGGAAAAACAGATTCTGAAAGCTTGCACAGTTTCCTTTTGCAGCTATTGCTGAAAAAAAGGCTAAATGTTTCAGCTCTTTTTAACAGTTTGTGAATGTCTGCAACATGGGAGGCTCCAATGCACAGTCACATTATGATACCTTAGTTGAGCTGTAGTCCTTTGTTCATTAATCCAGTGGCTTTGTATACACATACAGGTAATAATAGCTTAACTTTGTCATTGGGCAGTAATTTAAGCCACATGGTCTTTAACATTTAGGGATCTGGGAGCAGTTCACGCACAGTTACTGTGCCTCAGCATGGAGGGGCTGGATTGTTAAATGATACTAATTGTGGTTATGTGTCTGAGCCCCTAGCTTCGATTTTCAATAGCCCCTTTTTTCATTTTCAAATTATGTCGATTTGCCAAATGCATGCCACTCTTCCACTCACAGCAGCAATCACAGAGATATCAAAGATAGTTTTCAATTAACTTGTTCAGGTACTGGTGAACTGCAGGGGCCTGCAGCTTGGAACAGAGATGAGTTCCCCTTCTTTTCAAAGCAAAACCAGTACCTAATAATGTTTTTCTTTGTATTTGTGTCTATTTTTCCTGTTCTTTCACCTCATATAATTAAGGCCAATATTGAAGTCAGTAAAATATATCAAGTGCATAATAAACATTCTATCTCGTGAAAATAAAATTAATTAGTACTTTCATTCCCAGTCTGAGGACTTAAGTCTGGAGACAAGAGATTAACGGCACTTTCATCCACTACAGCATTTTGTTAAAATCTGGTAAGGTAGAGGGAAATAGAACCTCATCATGCTTGTTGCATATAAACTTAATATTCTCCCTCACTCTCAGCACAATCTGTGACACTCAAATATACACTCCGACAGTAAGCCAGTTTGATAGTAACAGCTCTCTTAGCTCTGATGTTTCAAGCAGCATTTTCTTGATGATAGGAAGGGAAACCATTAAGGAAATGCTTACATTCTTTTCCTTTCTGAAAAATTCTACTTCAAATTTGCTAGGCTAAAATGCCATGCATCATGTCTGATTATATAAAACAACATCATTGACATGCCCCTGAACTAAAAATGTGAAAAGATATTTTCTGGAAAATTTTTCTTTTTAAAGATTACACTGTATTTAAATTTATTGAGACGGTAAAGCTATGAAATTCCAGCTTACCCCTCAGGTCAGGAGCTATGTTCACACAGTGGCAACCAAATCTCTGTTGAATTGGGTCTCCTGTTTTTCTGAGAAAAGCAATATAAACAGAAGATCAAATGCTTGTTTCTTGCTTCTTTAATATGTCAGCACCTTCTGTCTAGAGGGAATGTTGTGCCAGACAGCATGCTGCATAGATAGTGTAACAGACAAATTATATTACATCTTATGGAGTATATACTGACATAGAAGTGCCTTGAAATAACTAAATTATGTCTTTTGTCTAAATCTCAGCCACCACATTGAAAATCAGGTGAAAGAGATGGTATTTGTCTGTCTGTTTTGCTCAAGTGTGACAAAAAAGCTCCTGTCTCATGTGTTATAAAGCAACTGCTTTCTATTAATTAACTTTACCTAAATATTTATGTCAATATATTCACAAGCTCAGAAAGGCTATAAATAAGATGATATGACTTTCAATGTGATTGCCCTTTTAAAAGCCATTGCATTTTTATGGGTTTTCTGAAAGAACTGAATATGTCAGTGCACAGATGACCAGAATACAATAACATAGTCTTTTTGGTATTTTCCAGATGAACACTAAAAATGTATTCTGAACAATATTATAATGCAAATTTGGGGAAAAAGCCATTAAGAATGGCCATTCTTTCCAAGAATACGGACATTAATATCAAATCAAAGATTAGGGAAAATTCATTCAATATACAAAGGACTGTCAGCAGGAGATAGCTGAGAAAGGGAATTTTGCATATTTGATTTTACATATAAACTGCTACAGCTTAAGCAGGTCAGTAAAAATCTAACTCAAGTTTCTTCCTACTGCAAGAGCTAAGTCCACTTTTCTTGCATAATTCCATACTATCCCTGCTCCCCAGAGTTATGGAAAATCTTGATATTGATACCAGAKCTATCTTCTTAGGCTGGAATTAACCTTTTTGTTTATATAATAAAAAGAAGCAAGTAGTTGATATTCACCAGTAGAAGGACCAGATTCTGTTACTTCTGTTCACATTTTCAGTGTCAGCATGGAGCATTTGGGGAGCTGTTAAGGTGTCTACTTCTTCATCAGCTTTTTTCTTCTAGTTGTATTTTATGACATCTTTATCTATTGAATAAGAATACTGTAGGGGAAAATTTGGTCAGCAAAACCTGTTAATTTGGCAGTGTTTCTGATCATTACCACGTTTTAAACACAATTTACCAGGAAAAAACAAAGATTTATATAATACATTGGGAATCAAGGATTAAATTCATCTTCTTAATTGCACAATTCTTAATCTTTCTGAATAGACAATGAAACTCACAGTTGCATGACTAAGTGCAAGATTTGACAACTTTTTCAATTTAACACACTAAATTACAATTTCATTGAAGCACTCATTCCAGGTTAATTAAAATGCAAGTTGCCAGTAAATGAATTATGTAAATAAGATATTGTACAAGTCATGCAGTAATTACCAATCCTACATTTATAACCTTATTGATTTTCAATAACTTGCACTAAACCTTAAATGTGTAATGTGTAATTAAAGATTAAGCATGAAGTGATATGCCAGAGGTTTTGAAAATAAACTGATATGAAATCATTATTTTTCATTCTCTTTCCAATAAAGCCTTTTGGAGATGCAAATTTTGATATGGTATATTTTGATTGTAGCTTGACCAGCTTCAGCTTTCAGAAGAGTTAGGCAGTTTGCTGTAAAAAAACCATAGAATCCCTCATTTCTTTCTTACACACTTTTAGAAGAGGTCAGAATGTCAGTTCTCCGTATCAATCACGTTATTTTTATAACAGCACAAGGAATAAGTCTTACTAAATTGACGGGCTCTGGAAGGAATAAAAAATTAAGTTCATCTTCTTATTTTCTTCTTGTTTTCCTCTTTTGAAGTTGTGTCCTAGGGACTTTCATGTGAGACACTCCAGCCTAAATATAAAAAAGAATCTCTCACTCCCATCTGTTGCAAGTACAAAGGACACGTCCTTCACCAGAAAGAAACTTCACCAGAGTTTCCCCATGATGCAAATAATCAAGTCTAGAAATGGGGTGTCTCTACTGCAGCCCAAACTGCGCTCTGCAAGTCTCACTCCCAGTGCCAGGTGCAGGAGCTCACACAGTCTAACCCTCTCAACAGCCAGAGACTTGGTTATATTATTGGTGAAAAGCCTGAGCAAGATCTCATGGGCAAACATTGATCTCAAATTAATGATTAAATTCTGAGTGTTATTTAGTGATAAAATCACCTCTGTAGTATCATCTTGCTTCTGAATGTTTAAGTGTCAGTAACAATGTCTTGGAGACTAATTGTTTTTTTTTTTTTCCCACAAGAACCCCCTAAATTTTTGTCAGTAATGTGGTTTTCTAAAATGTGAAATGATGTGGAAGTGGCATTACTGAAACTCTTATAACTGAACTAGGTGCAACAGCACAAGTTATACATCTACATACAAAAGTAGGAAATAACCATCCCTTTGGTTAATTAGAATTTAATTACTGTATCACTTCATTAAAGACTTTTTAAATGGTTTAATTTTCTTTTTATTGTAACTTCAGGGCATCTGAAAGGTATTACCATTTAGTGGTTTGCACTCCTCAGCCTTCCCAAAGAAACTACTGCAGAACATGCTTATTGGTACAAAAGGCCAAAAGGCTGCTGGACTTCACACACTTTACATTACACATAAAGAGGTAATTGCCAACTAGCAGTGTGATTTCAGTTGTTGCAGGCTAATAGCTAAGGTTCAGGCAACTGGCTGTGCCTGGAAAGTACAACCTARCCCTGGAAATATTTTGGATAGGAGCGGGGAATGGCAACTGGATGGTCCTGTCCACCCAGTCAGTGCTGCCCTTTACCCACCATGCGGCAGAGCTTCCTCCCCAGCCCCAGCAGCTGCCCAGGGGCCCCGGTGGCAGCAGGAATCAGGGCTTGCCTCTTCTGTGCTTGTTTTAGCGTGGCAAAGCTGCCAGAGGAATCATTCATCAATAGTCTTTATGCTCCCTGGAGAAATAAGGCAGCATTACACTTTGCTGCTATGTAATGCTGTAATAAGCAAGAGAGGAAGAGAATTACTTTACTTTGTCCTCATGTATAGATATAGATATAACATTCAAAGGTAATATACAGGTGGGATTCAAATATCGATTCTTTAATTTCTTGTTGATAATAGCTTTTATTCTGAAATGTGCATTTGTAGACCTCCTTTAAAATAAACATCTATTATGTCCACTTTTAGAAGTCCTTTGACGCAAGTAGCATCAACTACSTTCAGTCACATTTAATGTGTTCTTGGAGTGTCCACAGAGGACACCAAAATACCACTAAATTCATGCCTAGTTTACTACACAAAAACTGAACCATCTAGGTAGTTTTTCTGTGACAGTAAGTCCCAAAGGGAAGATCCTGGCTGAAGGCAATTGTCACTGCTTCTCCTCACAGCATTAGAGATCCCTTCGGCTAGAAAAGAGCCAAACAAAACTTTGGGTGTCCAGATAATTTAAAATCTTGTCTCCCCACGTCCAAGTGGCCAGGTTAAGAGAGAGGTCTATAGACTGTTGGAGGAGATCATTCTTTGCTCACCTCTCTCCGGACCTTGGTGTCCTTTTTTAAAATGGCCTGTAGATGCTGCAGTCTCATGTGATATGTTCTTTACCATGATATGTCAGACAGCAAGCATTAAGGTCATGTGTAATTTTCAGCCATACACAGATAGTCTTTTCAGGGCCAAGATATGAAAATTGTTCTGTTTTAGAATAAAAGGAGTATAAATTGTTTAGAGGGGAGTAACAAAGAAATTGTGAGACAAGGTGAAAAAAGAAATTTGAATTGCAGCCCCAAATGGCACAAAGGAACTGAAGAAGGTCTATGAAGATTCCTTACATTACTGTGTTACGTGGAAGCTTGAGAAGATGCCGGGCGTATGTACTGCTCTGGCAGATCTTGGTGGCAAAACTGTCCGATTTCAGTGCACAAAGTGAATACTTAGGACAACTTAAACAATCACTTTGATGAAGATTCAGACTTAATGAAAATATACAAATAAATAAGTGCTCCACATCCAGAAGATTTGCAAAATTGGACTGCTTGTTTGCATTCAGTGAGAGAAAGTAATTTCAGGCAAAATCTAGGGCCAGTGTTTCGGAAAAGAAAACATGTAAACAACATTCTAGAAAGCAAAACTAAAGCCTGACTTTCTAACTACAGCACTAACTAAAAGTGAAGCATTAACTAAAGGTTGTAATATGCACTTCTTCTAGAACTGTCTTTTTATCTATCACTCCAGTGACTATTACAAAACAATTTTAACTTGTAAGTTTAGAAAGGAATTTCATTTTTTTTCTTTCTTTCTTTGTCTTAAAATAAAAATAACACAAAAACCCCACAGGGTATTGAAAATCCCATAAGGGACCCGGATTTCATTGACTTTAAAAGGTACTCAGTGCAGCAAGTGATCTGGGATGATCCAGCATAAGGACATTTGGACTGAACATCAGGCAAAAGCTTGCTAACAATGAAATGTAATAGACAGTGGAATRGTCTCTCCAGGGAAATAGCAATGCTTGATGCCTAAAACTAGACTAGGTAAAGCAACAGGAAATACACTGTTGTGCCCAACACTGCAATATAGTGTAGCCAAGAAGTGACTCACTTGTTATTTCTTTTCTCTCCTAAGATCTATAATTCTGTGGTATTGTTGTGGTTACAGGTAGCTTTACAGCTATGTTGATAATATCCATTAGGTAATGGAACACCAATGGCTATGTAGAAAAAGGATAGGGAAGTTTTGTCACATTTAAGATCAGAATGGAAGGCTTGTGGCAGAATGGAGTGGGGTGCAGATTTTCATCCAAATTCATTTCAGGAGCTAAGGAAGTTCTGAATAAACCACAGCCCACCACCATGTGCTAAAAGCCTTGTTTGAAAAGGAAAAGGGGCTCCAATGCACATCAAGGCTCAGAAGAACACTAGGCAGAAAAGGGAGCCATGCACAAGTGTTAGAGGTATCAGAAGAAGTTACCATCACTGACTATTTTGGTCTGAGTGCAGCAAAGTTCTCTATTGCTTCTCATGTATTTCTGTGCCTAGACATTCCTGCTAATCTTCTCTTCTGCCGAGAACAGAATATTTCTATCTTTTTTTACTGTTCTATAGAACTGAAACAATAACACCAGCAAAACTGTATCTAATATAAAAGATGCAAAGAAATTTCATGCTTTGAAAACTCAGTGAGAACAAAGTGGTAAAAGACCATGAAAAGAAATAAACTTACAACRCAGAATGGCTGGAAGTGTCAATTTGCTTTTAACTGAACAGTAAAAGGTGTTTCTTTGCAGGAACAAGAAAATTGCACTGGGACTAAAATAGTACCACTTGGTTTAAGCCTGTTGTTAATGGCTAGAAGGGTAGCTACAAAGAAACACTGGTGACAAAGGCACGTTTGTTCTGTTGAGTGTTGCGGCTGTCTGTATGACAATGTGCTTTTCATATTAGTCCAAATAAGTAGAAACCTATTTTCTAAGCAAATGGAAATTGGAAGTGAGAAAAAGAGGAACAGTATCTGATCCTGACGCTATTGAACTTTAGGAAAAATTAATTTATCCTTTGTTGTAAATTCTTTTATCATGAGAATCTTTATCAACTGCAACACTATGTTTGCGGCAATGTCCTGAGGCAATAGCAGAAGAAATTCACTCACTGCCACAGGAAATGCTCAGCTTCAGATTGTACAGGGGTGATCAATTCAAAGCACAAACAATAACATTTAAACAAATAATAAAAAATGAACCAAACCAAAGAAACTATTTAATTAAAAGGCAGCTTCCTGAGACGTGAAGGGCCTAGAGAGGGAGGGACAACCCCACAGCAAATCTTCAGCAGGAAGACTAGTATGAGGAAAAGCAGTTCAAGAGAAAAATTGCTTTCAGAGGAAAATGGATTTTTTTTTACAGAGTGTGTTGAATCAGATTTTAAAACCTAAGGATCAAATAAAATAAAATTGATGGTAAAGACTGATTTGGTAGGTAGCTGCAAAGGACCATTCAGCTCCAATTGCTTTTCGTGAAACAGTGATGCAGAATTGGTTACCAGTGCAATCAAATCTGTCTTCTCCCTACTGCAGATGTCCTTTTTAAGAAAAGCATATTAATTTTTACAAATAGGGGGGTTTTTTGCCATTGCCTTGAATGGACACAAAATAAAGCCCTAAATTTTCTTTCTCAGCTGGGAGACCAAGAGAAGAGCTACATAATTAATTAAATTCTTATCTCTGGCGGTGATTCCAGAAAATCAGCTATGCTGTGGGAAGAAATGTACATGCCTCTGATCTTTACCATCCTCAGTCACGACGACATTGTTACAGCTTACTCAGTGCTTATACTGCTCATTGGTTGGGTAGCAATCTTTAGGCACCAAAGCTAGTTGAGCCAATGTTTTTCACAAGCACTAAATCCATTCCTACTATCTACAAGTAAATAATGAAGGATCATAAGCCATGGACTTTTCAGAAGAGGCCACTCAGCCAGGGTGATGTGACCATTCTGGCTGAAGGTCCCATTACAGTCAATTAGATACCACTTCTGCATGCAGTAACATTTAATTTCAGTAAGGTCTAGGAGAAAAGTACTTATCACTTCAGACCAAATACCCCTGAAGATGGTATCCAACATTAACAAACAAACAAACAAACAAACACACACCACAAAACAAACAAACAAACAAACAAACAAACAGCAATAAGGAGATCCAAGAAATTGTCATCTAGGAAAAGAATCTGGAAGAGTATTTCTCTTTGAACACTCTTCAAATGTCTTTTTGAAAAAAAATTTGAACTTTAGTACATCCTGTCTTTGTTCATATTGTGAGGGTCTTAAGAAGCAAACAGTTGTCCAGTTATTAAGGTCTGTCATACTGTAAAGATGAGTTCATTTTAACTTGATTAGCAAGTAATGGAGTATTCAAATGACTGACACATGCTGGGGAAGACCCCAGTACTAGTGATGGTTACTGGAGGTCATATACTCTGAAAAGTGCATGAAAGAAGAAAAAGAATGCAAAGCTTATAGGGAAAGGTAATAAGTTTTAAGAAAGCAGATGATCTGTTGGGGAAAAAAAAACCAACACAGCCAGATTCTTGGGCTTACAGGCACTTCTTTGAGTCTGAAGCAGCAGACATTGCACATGGTCTCTCTTTATTGCCTTTTCCAAGAAAATGGAGTGTGTTCCTACAGTTTAACTTTCCTGATACAGCTGCACATCTGTGTTTCAGCAGAACTTTGCTGGCAAAAATGACATTGATTGTTTTCCTCAAGAGGCCAAATTCAGTGAAATGCATGTTAGCTGTATTGATTCCTGTGCTTTTTTCCAGCCACTTTGTGGATAAAAACTGCATATCTTACCAAAACATAACAAACCAAAACTTTATTGAAATTGCAAGGTACACATTCCAAGGTTGAGAAATCCTATATAAAAGGCCACATACAGGTGACTTCCTTGTGTTGCCTGCAAGCAGTAAGGGATAGAAACAGCAGTCTTCAGCCTGTTGTATCTTGGCAAAAATGGGATGGAGTTTCACAGGATGAAGAAATGAAACCTCCTTCAGTTTTTGCTTCTACTGAATTTCAAAGATTTCCTGTAAGTGACTGAGGTGTTTGAATTTATTTGATTTAATTTTTTTCAGTTTCATGACTCTTTAGTGATGGAACTATTAGACAACATAAACGTGAATTTCACTACAGCTGTTCTGGCTCATCCCTCAAATACACACTTCAAGTTCAAAGTGAACTCTTGGCTGCTTAGTCCTTTTGAAAATAACTGTATTTATTCAAGAGGCTCACTTCTGGCCTCTGTTTTTCTAAAAGAAAACATTCAGCCACATACTTGTGTACCTTCACTTTCTCGCCTCAAGGCCAAGCCTGAAATCCTTTTCCATTTTCATTCTGGCAGGAAATTTTTTTTTCAAAGGAAATAAAGGTAAAGTAAGGATTTCAGGGATGGCCGCCATTGTCTATATTCATTTCACTGAATATCTTTAGTTTTAGGGGTATCATTTTTGTTCTTTCCCTGACCCATCTCTCTTCAATCCAAACATACATCGCTCACTAGTTTAATGTTCCAGTCTTCTAAAGAACTCCATTTGTAGGACAGTTTAAGATACACATTATTACAGTGTTTGATAGCCTGGGGCATAGAGTATTTTGCAGAAGAGAAAAAATTATGTGTTTTTTGCCGACAGAACAAAAGTAGAGGACTTGAATTTACAGCAGCTTGTGCCCACAGGCAAAGTGTACGGTTGTCTTCAGTCCATTCTTCGGAGCTACAAAGAATCAATTATTTTTTCCTGTGCTGCTATTGGGCTTAGATCTCTCCACAGCACTGTTAACTAATTCTTGAGCCACACTTCAGGAGTTTTACTTCCTGTGAAATAGATGAATAATAGCTGTAATTATGTGGTACTGAGTAATCTGAAAGTAAGTTTCTTCTCTGGCCCACAGTACATGAATCTTAATTTGGATTGTAGATTTGTAATAGTTTCCTGGTTCATAAGCAAGTGAATTGATCTCAAGTTTTTGGAAGCTAACGGTCTTGTTTAGAAGCACCAGTCAGTACTTCTGCTGAAGGGGTGGACTATCTTGTTGCTTTTTAGCAACAAGAAGCCTTACCCATCTTCATGAGCAATGGTCTTACTACTACTTTTCATATTAACATCTAGCAGCAATAGAATAAAGCACTCCGTCTTTTTTGTTTGGTGTATGTTTTGTTGATCTGTATGCCCTTGGCAAAATACTGTCAGTCCCATTTTCCTCACAGGGAAACAGATAGAGACAGTTAATGAGCTGCCAAGCATGATACACTGGGTGAAAAACAAAGCCAGGAAAAGAACCATGAGACTTTCTACATCTCCTGCTTCATTTATTAAAATTTTCCTCTAGAATACTCTTTTTCCCTAGTGTTAATAAGATTTCTGGTAAATTCTAATTACAGACTAAGAGATTAAGTTTAAGCGCCATCTATGTTCAAAAAAACAAAGCAGGAAGAAGACACATGAATCCCATTCTGTTGTCTTTTACGGTATCTGAATCAGCACTGCAAGTTTTCCTTACTGACAAAAAGAAAAGAATCTTAGTGAAATATATCACTGTATTCAAACCACATTTTGGAAAAAAAAAAAAAGATTACTTGAATCTCACAAATCTGGTATAATGACAATAACCAAAAGCTTTTAAAAAACAGACTTTATTGCACTAGCTATTTTTGATCTTGCCTGAGAACAGAGCACATCTGTCACTAGACAACAGGAAAATACTGTGCTGAGATACAGTCCAACAAGTGAACACACCATTTTGTTATATTTTACTCTACTCTGACTACTCTCCAGATTTATGTCCCAATTACCAGAGCTGYAAATGAGAACATAGAAGCATTTTATGACCAATTCAGGAAGTGATTGACAAAAGCGTAGGAATGGTACAGGCATAGTTACAAGTGACCTCAGTATAAATTTTGGCACTTGATGTATTATTAAAAGCTGTTCCACCAATATATCTTGATTTTATATAAGGTCAGGGACTTTTGGTGCTTTCTAATTACAATGGGTTGAGCTTGATGAGTAATCCATTTAACTTTAAGACTTCTCATTCAAAACACAATCTGAACCTAATAACCTCCGTTTAGTCCAGAAGTTCTGTCCTAACTTTCCTCTCCTTAATGTTTTCAGCTGTTTATATTCATCTTCTTAGAGTCATCTGTATGCACTAAGGGACACATAATCGATCCATTGATCTAGCCCGCTGAATTTGGGACTTACATCATAGCTAAGCTCTTGTGGTGCACAATATCCAGCATGATTATGAGCTAAGGATGAAATGGAATATGAGTGATTTGAGATGGAGAAATGTGCTCCTACAGCAAATGTGTCCCTTCAGATAAGTACATGTGACATGTAATAACCTGTTCAAATATCTCAGAATCTTCATCTTTCTGTACTTTTCTATTTCATTTTGCATTGTGCTGATCTGGTGACACTGCCCAGTGGCGTATCTGAATAAGGACTGAGCAGAACTTAAAGGCACACTTTTTGAATTACATACCCGAGAGCAAAAGATCTGGAGTGAAAATGTTCATTGATGAGTAGAAGTCAGGCGTGCACTGACATGTCGTCTTGTTGCTTTTTCAATGTCTCACCTTCTTCAGACCCTAATTACAAGAACCATTATTTACTTCTCTTATTCTAAGATTACCTTTATGTGAATTTAAGTGTATACATGTATATACACAAGATAAAAAGAGGAAGAACTTAGTAATATTCACGATTGGATGACCCTGCAAGCAAGGTTTATTCATTTTTATTAAACATATTCTGTCAACTAACATGTCTGAAGACTTCTAATTATGATGCTGAATTAGCAGTCAAGTGGCATTGTTTGTTCTTTGAAATTATGGGGTCCACTTTTATTTAAATGATTAATGATGCATATTAATCAAGAACTGAGTTTCTGCAGCAAACTACCAGCTTGGGAAATAAAACCAGAAATTAAATTAGCTCTTTCGAGATGTGACTGAATTTTTTTTTTCCCCAAATCATGCACTTTACTGTTTCAGATAAATGAAAAACAACTTAATGTCTTTGGCTTTAGTTTGCAGTGTGAAACCCTAAGCCTTCAAAATAAGCTCAGGCTCCAAATCTTATGGCAACTGGTTCCACAGGTTAGATGATTAAAAAAAAATATGCCAAATACATGCATGAAGCAGATCAGAACATAACTAAATGCATACCTCTCTGTCTGTTTGACTTTGCAGGAAAGGGTGAAGCAATGAGCGTGTGCCATCTGCAAGAGCAGCAGCATTCCCCTCTGCTAGAAAGAAACCCTCCCTACCCAGGTGGGCGAAAGATTCACTTCCTTGAAAGGCAATGTGAATCCCAATTTTTTGCTTTCTCCCTTTTGCCGTCCTTTGCTCAGTGTGAGATTCCCCACTGCAGCAGAGGACAGGAGCATACTCAGGTTGTTTGTAGGCATCAGAAGACACTGATGGTATACAAATTTCCAGTTTTTGTGTTATAAGCATTTCAATCCTCCCTGCACACACGCTTATTTTGCCTCCATAGTTAGTTACTTGTCCCTGTTTGTAGCTAGCATTGACTGCCTGTAATTTAGAGTTGCCCAGAGCAGTAGACTATCAGAAACAGCAAAATAACCTTGTTTGACTATGCCAAAACCTTGGGTAGTCTCACTGGCTGCTGCTCCATCCCTAGCACTGATGGAGGAACTGAGTAGACCGTCATTACCAGGGGGTGCCAAGTACTACATCAAGGGTAGCTGCCGTGCAACCCTCCTGTTCCTCTGGTAGCAGCAGCCCGAGCAGTAAATTTGGTTTTCTGGTGTTTTCCATGAACTCTCTTTTCACTTTTATCCTTAACAGTCTGTGTTCAAGCCTGTGTTTGTATAACAAAGTTCAGTGTTGTCTGTACCTAGCTGGATCTGAAACCTAGATGATATTGATTTAGCTTATTTCATAAGGTCTTAGATCCTGGAATCAGTAGGCTGAACAAGGAAATTTGCTTTCATGCACTCAGTGATGGGTTCAGGAAACCCAAAGCCCAGCTGGAGCTGAGTCTGGTGATGGACTTAAAGGGCAACTAGAAGGGCTTCTACATCAACAGTAGAAGGAAGACAAGGGRAAAAGTAGATCTGCTGCTGAATGGGGTAGGGGCCGTGGTCACAAAGGACATGGAAAAGGCTGAGGTACTTAATGTCTTCTTTGCCTCAGTCTTTACCAGTAAGACCAGCCTTCAGTAATCCCAGGCCCCTAYCACCAAGGGGAAAGTCTGGTGCAAGGAAGACTTACCCTCGGTGGAGGACATCTTGGACTAGACAATCTCCAGAGGTCCCTGCCAACCTCAACTGTTCTGTGGTTCTGTGATTCTGTAAAAGGTGAGAAAATTTCAATCTTCAGTGTTTGGAGAAGAGCTTAAAAACATAAAATGATGAACCTACAAATGTCTCATAGATCAAAGCTTGTCAGTATTTATTGATTTGATTTACTGGATCTCATGCCCACCATGTCTTACACCATTCTAACCTAGTTCTTTCAAGCTTCCTGACAGTTATCACAAGATATGAAGACATTTGCCTTACCATGTTTTGAAAGATTTTAGGGATAATACAGTCAGCCTTGACCTATATCAAGAATCAGTTGCTAGTAGTCTCTTCCTGCCTATGCAGGATAATAACCTGGAAAACAGCACAATATAACCCTTTTATAAACAGGAGTATCACAGTAGAGAGGAACAATTTCATATTCTCTGTTTATTTCACACTATACTAAAGTTTTCAAAAGATGAAAAGGTCCACTCTCAAAGTTTGAGGCTATTTCCCTTCATAATTAAAGTTAAGAATGCAGACTACTGACCCATAGCTTCCTTGCTTACAGGAGGCACCTGAATGACCCCATATGCAGCCACAAAATAAAGGATCCAAAAATAAAATAAGAGATAGGAATAAGTCCCCCTGTGAAATGAAACCTTTCCACTAGATTCAAAACGCAAGCTGCCTTGAGGCAGGTTCAGTCTGGTGACAGAGCTATCTTTCAGGATTTACTTGTGCTGATTCAGTATATGGCACTTGTCTCTCTGGTAGAATAAGAAATAAATTCTCTATCAAGCTTTTGGGACCGTGACTCTTCTAGAAATGGAAACCTTTAAATGAKAAGTGAATTTTAGCTGTTTAGTGTAGTTAAAGAATTTACACCGTTTACCATACATCCTGATGTCCTAGTCAAATTCCAAATCAGCTAATTAATTTCTGCCTCTAACAATCTCCAGTCCTACTGGTAAATTTATTTTCCACTTTCCAATCTTAATTATGATGTAATAACATCACTGTCCTGGTTTCAGCTGGGATAGAGTTAATTTTTTTTTCCTAGTAGTTGGTATAGTGCTATGTTTTGGATTTAGTATGGGAAGAATGTTGATAAGACACTGATGTTTTTAGTTGTTGCTAAGTAGTCTACTAGTCAAGGACTTTTCAGCTTCCCATGCTCTGCCAGGTGCACAAGAAGCTGGGAGGGAGCATAGCCAGGACAGCTAGCCCAACTGGCCAACGGGGTATTCCACACCATGTGACGTCATGCTCAGCATATAAAGCTGGGGGAAGAAGAAGGAAGGGGGGCACGTTCGGAGTGATGGCGTTTGTCTTCCCAAGTAACCGTTACGTGTGATGGAGCCCTGCTTTCCTGGCGATGGCTGAACACCYGCCTGCCGATGGGAAGTAGKGAATGAATTCCTTGTTTTRCTTTGYTTGCGTGCAYGGCTTTTGCTTTMCCTRTTAAMCTGTCTTTATCTCAACCCACGAGTTTTCTCACTTTCACCCTTCCSATTCTCTCCCCCATCCCACCGTGGGGGGAGTGAGCGAGCGGCTGTGTGGTGCTTAGTTGCTGGCTGGGGTTAAACCACGACAATCACTATATAATCTTAGCACAGTTGTTTGGTTTTAACACAGGAGGATTCAGCTTCAGAGCTGGAAATTGAAAGCCATTCKGTGCAATAAATGTATCAGCTTCAAATAGTTTTGGGGCCAAAATAGAATCCATACCTGAGAGTTTCAATTGGTTTTCCATGAGGGATTACACAGATCTCCACGTGCAAATGGTAGCTGTACCTTTTCAGACAGTTCGACTATCCTTAAACATTCAAAGTTCCCCTTTTCATTTACATGAACAGACACACACACACACACACACACGTTACTTCTCCCCTTTAAGACTGCCTGAAACACCACTCTGTATCTTCCCTGCTGAATTTTTTTCGGTTTACATTTTCAAAATTGAGTATGTCTGATGACTCACTGTGAAAAATAAACACAGAAGAAGTCTTTTTTTTTCCTCCATATCTTGTGAAGGGAAATAAAGATTTACCCTTTTAGGGATGGTCAAGATGTAGGTTTCTTATTCAGTGAAGACAGTCTTTTCACGTTCACAAAACAAAATATGAAAATGCATAAGAGATGAAGGTAACAGCATTCTCTTCAACCTTTTAAAAAGAATTTAATTTATTCATTTTTACTGCATTTTCCACTCAGAACCAATTTCCTTCAAAGRAGGAGGTATTCTGTGTCATTTTTCTGTTAACTATTCTGATTTATTAAATAATTGCACTAAAAACCTATAGGTTTGATCATTTCACCTGCAATACTTAGCTTGTAAAATTGTCATTTGAAGCTTTATTTTTAGCTAGAAGCAGATATAAATGTTGCCCAGAGAATGCCCACTCAAAACAGTGGCCTAGGTTACAGAGGGATATGATTGTTTTCCATATCACACCACAAATCATTAGAAGTGAAGAATGTCAGCATACCTCAGATTATCTTCGTATTAGTAAAATTCCTGGGTCAACTTTACTTCCTGTGCTGAGCATCTATCTGGGCATGCAAATGGTGGTACTGCAAGCAGGTGACTACCTATGGTGTAGCTGGGTTCTCAGATGGTATAGCAGGGTGCTTTCCAGCTAACCCTGAGGAGATCCTTCAGTGGTGCATTTAGACAAAATACAGGAGTAATTCTCTTCACAATTCCTCTACAGCAACATGATTTGTTTGGCAAAAAGCATTTCCTCCCCCTCTCATTTTTAGCAGACTGAATCTGGAGTGACTCTGTTGTAATCAATGACTTTGCTCCTCAGTTCAGCTGGTTCACTATTTTCCATTGTTGGAAAAATGTCCAAGCTGGATCCCAGATCCTTGATAATTTTAAAGAACCTTCACTTTGGACAGTTCTCAGGGTTGAATTCTGATTGTCTTTAACCACGGATTTTAGATTTCAGAGTCCATTTCATTTGTCATCTTGCCTCATCAACTTATTTCTACTGTTAAGACAATTTTAGGTTAATCTTAGGCAGATCCTGCTGTCATTATTTTCCCTTCAAAATTATTGAAAAATTGGTTGGAATTTTTTTTTTCCCAAAATATAATTCAATTACTATGAAATTAAAACTTTCCACAGGAATCTTGCTAATAAATTTATGTCTGGAAATTTTTCTAAAGAAATGTAGACTTCAATGATATTTTAATACTTTAAATTTTTATTTGTCAAACTAAATTTCATTTTGAGTTAGTCTGAATTTGATGTTTATCTACTTAAACTGCTGTGTTGCATCAAGCCCTCTTTCCCTTCTACAGCCAGCTTTTCCTGGACTACATCTTCCATGCAACAATGTGGTTTCCCCTCTGGTTTGAGTTTGTTTATGGTGGTTAGAGGGTATGGCTGAATCTGTAACACTAAATTGGCTGAATCTGTAACACTAAATTACATTTCCTAGGAAACACGATGACAGCTCAGGATGATCTTTAGCTGACTTGAAATTAAACTTTCCAACATTTCCAAATATAGCTTTTTCTGATTTTTTTTTTTTTTGTCTGAGAAAACATTCAATAATGTGGAAAATACATGTTTTAGCAGTCATTATTTCTTTTGGCAAAAATTGTAAATTGCAACTGATTTGACTTTTGGATGCRTTTACACATAAACCACACAGACACAATGGGGAGTTCTCCTAAGCTACACGAAGGAATGTACATTCCTCCTTGTTCCCCAGGCTAATCATTGGTTCCTTGTTGGTTTAATGTGCTTGATTAACACATCAGTCTCCTTTTCTAATACATTTGACTGCCAGAAATGGTGATTTTTTGGACAACATAGTTTTATAACAAAATAGAGGAGTTAAGTTTACTGTGTACATGTTAAGTCTGAATGTGTACATGTTAAGTCTGAATTCTTCATTGACTGGCAGGTCAGTGAGTCAACCTTCACAAATGTGTATGACCAGAAAAGGAAATTCAGAAAATTTTAAGTCATTGGAAAGTTGATATTGACAGACATGCACGTACTGATTACAAAGACAGATGCACCAGTCTCCCGAAATATGATCGGTTCTGTGTATTGGAAAAAAAGAGTAGCTTTATACCTGCTATAACAATAATTAATCTGCCAAAGTATGTGCTAAGTGATAAAAAATAATTTTAATAGGAAAGTAGGATTCCTCTTTTGAAGAAGCAAAGGAACTATTGTCCCTAGCAATTGTGACAGACTTCAGAGCCAATTTGCCTTTGAATTTTTCTGTGATTAATTCACATGTGGCACAGGGACCTGTGATTTCCCATCGAATTTGCTTACTATAGAGGAAAGACCTACCAAATCTGTCTCAAAAACATTAATGAATGCTGAATAGGATTATTCTACTATTAATAGAGAATATTCAAATGAGATTTTTGATTAGAAACTTTTCATCACCTAATGTATGTTCATGTTTTCTCTGCTTGCAGATAATTTTAGTGCTAAATATTGAGGGGGGAGGGATAGTTACACGATAAAATATAGTTGCCTAAGTTAAAAGTGAGTCTCTTTATGTACCCTTTATAATCACTGGAGAAAAAGACAGTTTAAGTACTCTGAATTGTGTTTTGGACAATACTGACTGTGCATATGTGTATGTCTGCCTTAGTACATATACCATAGATATATACAATATATATATACACACACAAAGTGTATTATTGTACATATAGGCTGTGTATACACATTTGCATGTATCTATCTATATGTATATACACACACACACATACGGCCTTGGACAATACCTACTGTATGTAGGGTGTAAGGAGATTAAACTGTTTGGTCACCTGATGTCAAAAGTCCTAGGTAGTTTGATTGTCCTCACTGAAATAGACTTTACTTAAGATGGACATTTTTAGGGGAACATCTAGGAACGAGTCTTTGGTTTATACCTAGCACTGCTTTGAGTCCAGACACAAGGCTTTAGAAGCTCCAGTTTTCCCTGTACCTTGTACCAGCAGAGGTCAATGTGAAATACGGAATATTCTCAAACATATGGCTATGGTGAAATCACAGAGAAATGTGAATCAAGCTCAAGACACCAACCAGTCCATCTGCTGGCAGGATAGGCAGTATCTGGGTCATTCCTTACTGGTATTTTTCTACCCAGTTCTCAAAGAACTTCAGCAATGAAACTGCTCAAGTCCTTCAGCAATCTATTCCAGTCCCTCACTACCCTCGCTGCAGCGATGTTTCCTACTGTCTGGCTTTGTCTTTTATGTTGCAGTTTAAATCAATTATTTCTTGTTCTATTCACAAGGGTTGTTGAAAACAGATGTTGCCTTCTTCTTTGTAGTAGCCCTTTATACACTTGAAAAAATATCATCATTTCTATTCTTTATTCTTAGCATCTTTTAAATAAATTACCCAAGTACTTTCTCAAGGGATCATATTTTTTGATATCAGAACATTCTTATTGGTCTCTGGTGGGCTTGTCCTAACTGGTGAACATCTTTTTGCAAGTTTAATGCCCCAAATTGCATGCCCCTCTATCTGAAGCCTTCCCAAAGCAAAATTAAATGGTGAGATTTGTCCAGGTTTCTTGTAGATAAATTTCTTTTTTATAAGAGCAATACCTTCTTGTTCAGCTTGTGCTCTTCTCTAAATCTAGATCGTTTTCAGAAATGATCCCTAACTGGTCGTTCCCATGTCCTTTATTTTGCAATTGATTTTCGTTGCACACTTCCTTATTGATTTTCAGCCTCTATTTTCAGCCTATTTCTTGAATTTATCAAGAATTGTCCTTTTGCATTCTAATCTTGTCCTCTAATACACTTACAGACCCAGTCTGATGTTGTCTTGAAATTTAACAAGACTATTTTCTGTTACATCATGCACTTCATTAGTGAAAGTATTGGATAGAAGTGGATGCAGTTTGATTCTACTGAGCCCCATCTGATAACTTCCTTTTATTTTCATAGAGAATTGATAGATAACTACTCCTTGCATATGGTTGTCTAACTTGTGCTGCACAAATTTCAAAGGTTTTTTAAAAACAGTTTTCCTAGCTTGTTGAGATGGTATCAAAGCCTTACCAATGGCAGCAAACCCCCAAAAATCTATTGCTCTTTTCCCATCAGCAAGATCTATTAATCTGACAAAGAAGAAAATTATATTATTTGATATGATTATTCACAACAAATCCATCCTAGTTGTTATTTATCTCTCTCTTATTTTCCAGGCTTACAGATAGTTCAGTTATTTGCTTCAGATTTTTGCTGGGAAATCAATTAAAATGTGACTAATCTGTAATTCCCATGTTCCTCTGTTTTCCTTTCTAAAGGAAACTATGTTTCCTTTTTTGGGTTGGAGTTGGTTTTTTGTTGTTTTTTTGTTTTTTTTTTTTTTTTTAAGTTCTTCATTCTTCCTCCAGCAGCTCTCATACCCCAGTAGTTCTGCAACGGGGAACAGGGCAGGCTGGGCAGCAGCCAGGGGCAGCCCCAAGTCCTTTTCCCTGGGGGGAAGGGGTTGTGCTCAGAGATCTGACAAACCCCTAACTATACTGACAACCTCTAAATTTTGTCTTCCCTGTTCTACTTGAAGGTCTTGCTCGTTTTCCTCTCCTATCAGCTGCACTAATCCTCTAGTCATAAATTGACCTTTTTAGGGAAGATTGTCTCAAAAAAGACTCTGACATTTTGTTCTTCTCGGTATCACCCACAATTAGCTTCCTTGTTTCACAGAGGGAGTAGGCTAACACTTTCTTCAGACTTCTTACTTTCCACTATTAATGCAGTTTTAAAGTGGTCCTTGCTATTCCTGACATAGCTTGCTAATGCATCTATTTCTTAATTTGGCCTTTCTGATTTTGTCTCTACCAGCTTRAAATATTCCTTTACAATCCTTCCAACAATGTGACCTAATTTTTACTGTTTGCTCCCATCTCGTGTGGAGGTCAGTGAAGAACTTACAGCTGAAACAAGCTGAACTCCTGTTGTGTTTCTCAGTCTTCCCCTGCACTGTGACATGTTGTGCTTATGTGATCAGTATGCTTTTTTAAGTACCAGCCTTCYGTAACATTTTTTTTCTTTTAGAATTGAATCTCTTTTCACATCAAGAGCTCTGCACAGCAATTACTTAATAAATAATTATAAAGATGATTGCTTACCCAAAAGGACCGATACCTACACATAGCTTTCATGGCATTTTTAATTCATTAATTTTGACAGTTATAATTGCTAAGGGTAGAAATTTTGAGAACATGCAACAATTAAAACTTGGAGACGAGTTCCAGAGAGACAGGCAGGCTGTCTTATGGATCATCATATATGCTATCATATGCCTAACTGTGACCAGTTACTTTCACCATCAGCCTTAATGAAATTAAGTAGGTTTCTTGTACAAATGCTACCCATCTGCACAGGAAGGATAGATTCTAGCTCAGACTGAAAATATATGTGAGCCCACAATATCCTTAAGATGAGGTTTTTACCCCTTCACTCATACCAAGTAAGATATGTACTTTGTAAACTGCCCTTAGTTAGGGCCACTTGTAAAGAATAACTTTCTTGAACAAGTGAAGGACAGTTTACTCCCTAATTAATAATTTACTTTCTCTTATTTTTAGGGTTATGTGGACCAGAGATAAGGGAACCTTCTTCTTTTTCCTTTTCAATGAATTTCATTTTAAGAGCTCACTCCAAAAACAGCACACAGTTTGGATCAAAAGGGGAACATATGAAAGCTATTCAAAAAGCAACTGCATTTTCCCTTCTTTAATCAGATGGGATTTTGATTGGTGGAGAGGCCACATCTTATTATTATTATTATTTTCTTCCTTTCCTTTTCTAAAAATAATCCTGAAAATCTGTTTATCATAAATGTAAGTACTTGCCACAGTCTGAAGTACTCTGATCACATGATAATCTCCAGAAAATAATAAAATAAATGTGTCTATTTTAGTTTGTGGACTTAAAAAAAAGAAGAAACCAAAGAATGAAAAACATGACATGTCCCATGAGACAAACATGAAAG
This sequence comes from Phoebastria nigripes, assembly GCA_035582835.1. NCBI lineage: Eukaryota > Metazoa > Chordata > Aves > Procellariiformes > Diomedeidae > Phoebastria > Phoebastria nigripes. Next base: position 1,194,252 of record JAYKAV010000833.1, on the reverse strand, counting down.
GATGACTAAAGACAGATGGGAAAGTTAAATTTCATATCACTTATAAATGTTAGCTCCTCTTAATTATGGAACAGACAATGAAATGTCCTTTATATCATCACTGGAAAATTTATGCTCAAAGRGGGTATAGTCACCAATTATTCTCTAGGATGTACATGTCCATTCTTTCCATGTAACGAGGGCCAAATTTCTTAGGCCTACCTAAGGAAAACTAAATACATATTTAGAATTCTTTGGTTAGAAATATATTTAGTTCTAAATAGGATCAGATACTAGGACATTTGAAAGGTATCTTTACAGATTGTTTATGCTTAATGAAATCCTAGATCACTTTTGGACCTGAAACATATCTGTGCATCTACAAGACTAATTTATTTAATTGTCGTATCTTACAGGAGTTGCAATGAAACACACGTATACAGCTCAGAGCACACATTAAGATTGTAACATGTTGAGTTAATTATGCTCACCTGCAGTACAAAGTCAAAGATCAACTGGCAACACATTGGTAAATGAAATGAAGCCAGAGGAAATTATATTTTGCTGAACAGAAATCTAAGCCACCTTTTGGCTCATTGAGTACACAGGGTACCTTCAGTATCCCAGCTTGATTCCCTACTGCAGCATCCATATGTTCTCCCATACTTTGAGCCACCTCCACTCCATGCCTTCCTCTTCTCCCTTTTCAGGTGCAAAACATGTTGAAATAGAGAAATCTCTATAAATACAGAGTTGATCATGTGAAGTAAACTGCACTTTTGGGGCTGAATTAAGATTGTCTTGGACTAAGATTTTCTATGTTTTTGGCTGCTTCTATCTCCACTTTTTATTTACCCAGTCATCTTCTTTATGACATTTATTTACCACTGTGGAAGGAAAACATGGATACTTATGCTGGTTGTGTATGACTCATGAGGGTGATCTACTTACTGGGGGATATGTCCTTTCAGTTCCCCCATTCTGAAATGCAGAATGAGAAATCGTTAGAGTTCACAGTCTTTATCTGTGTAGGAGAAAAGATCCATCTGTCTCTACCAAAGTAATATCCCTAGGATCATCAATATTATCAGCATGTCACTACTGCATTGAATTGCCACACCATAGGAGTTTGGATGATAGGGAGGATCCAGTCATCACTTACAGCTGTCATACAGATCTTCATCTATGGCTTCTATTAAAATTCAGTTGTTTTAAGGCTAAACCTCCTTTTCAAAAAGTCAAGCCTTTCTCCTAGTGAAATTAGTACCGTACTTGTACATAATGCATGACTGCAAGCACAAATACTAACTGCAACATACAGCCATGTGACTTGTCTTCACAGAACTATGGCAATGACACAGTCAACAAGCACCCATTTCTTTCCATGTGGAAACTGGTGCTACAGGGGAATTTAAGCAATGTGTCCCCATATCATCCCATGCATTTTTAGGCATCAGCCATTTCATTTTGCCATATATCTTAATCAGGTTTTCCAGATAAACTGCACAAGAATTATGTATAGCAATTTTACTATGCAGTAATATTGAAGATTTATAGTTTATGAGCTTACTTTTATCTTGTTCCTCACAACTCACAGTTACTTATATAAAAGCACACAAAACTCCAATTATTTTCTGTGCACTTTAATTTTGCAAACCCTTAAAGTAAAATTTGAGAATAACGTTATTCTTTATGTGTTTATTTGTTTTTCCTGTAAGATACAGAAATGTTTGAGATTGATTCTGAAAATAGAAAATAACCATTATGAGGAATTTCAGAAAATATATCCTTTCTAATGGAAAATTCATTCAGCTTTAAATGATTATTTTTATTAAATAGTTACTTTGGGACCATTTAAATAATAACATCCTTCATTAAACTAGAAAAAGCTTAACATGGTTTCTTAGTGAAAACCTAAAAGTAAGCATGCAAAAAATAAATTTATGGAGTAATTTACCTGTTCATTCATTTATTTCTTGTTCATATACACAGACATATTATAAGTTAACACTTCCTGGGGATACATTTGTAAGCATGTACCTGCACATGTAAATTTTACAGGTGCGACTGGGGGCAAAATCATCATAGGAAATAGAGATCTGAAAAATTAGTTATGAATGATCCATGATACAAGTTGGTATAGCTGCRCTGAAATCAAAGAAGCTATGTAAGTCAGAGGAGCAGGTTCATCTATTACAAAATAATAGATGGTTTTAGTACTCACTAAAAGGATCGTCTCTTTTCTTGAGGAAAACTAAGCACAGCTTCATTAACACATAAAGATAAGTTCTTCTAGGTTTCTCTTCTTGTTGATTGAATACAGTTGATGATTATGGAATAAAAGTTCTAGACCGTGGTTTGTCTGTAGCAATGTTCAGGATGTCCCTGGAAGAACTAATTACGAAAATGTGAGAAGTACCTCTACTGTGAGGTACCTCCTCTAATGTGAGAATTCCTCTACTGTTGGAATTCCAAGGAAAGGTAAAATTTTGATTTATGAGGTCTACCATTTCTTATCTTGGAGCTACATAAAACCTGTTAAGTTTTATGAGCTGAGACAGCAGAGTACCCCTTGTAATCAGTCTCACAGAGGGAGGAAAGGGAGGTAACAATCACCTTAGTACAATGCTTGCTCATTTAATTTAACTCCTTAAGATGATTACTTTATGAAGAATACACATATGATCCTTCACTATTTCAGAGTCACATATCTCATATGAAGACCCCAGGTGTTCACATAAGAACATGTCTCATGTCTTAAAAAACATTTCAGCTGCTGGTTAAGCACAGTACAATTATGCTCAGTGGTTCTTACAAAGTCTATAGGAAAAGATTTCCAGGAACAAGAAACACTATGATTGCTTGTGCTTTATTGGAGTGAGAGATTAGTACTCCCAGCCTTTCCTTAATAATGAGAGATTCACCCCACCTGTAGCTGCAGACCTGGTTGTCACAAAATGTGGAGCTAGAACAGCAAATTTCTTAGTTTTCACTCCAAGATAAGAAAGCTAACTAAATGTCCTTTCTTCCTCAACCAACTATTTGTCTCCTTAAAAACATCTAAAAGGTATGTAAGAGTCTTTATACACTGTGACAGTAAAATATGAAATGAACATTAAGTCTAAAAGTACTTAATGTTGAGTTTGGAATTAAATCAGATTTTGTATGTCAGCAATCAAATGATTTGCTGAAGGACAGCTCGTTGAATTGATGTTTAATGCTCATCTAAGGACAAACTAAGTTTTGCAATATAATTAAATGAGCAGAAATGCATAATCACAATCTTATTAATATGTTAACCTTGTAAAAAATATTTTAGTATTGCAGGCATCTAACAAGATAGCTAAGGCAAGTTAATTAGATTTCAAGTGAGTTGCTAACCACGCTAATTCATATTTTATAAGATTATTAATTAAACACCAACATGCTATAGCTTCAGTGCGCTATCTTACTATATTTTATACCAGCTCTGACTTACAAATATATTAAACAAAGCAAGTATAAAGGATTAGAAAAGTGCAACTAACCATTTCCTGCTAATACAGTAAAAATTATGCTGCAAATGGTTTATCTTTTACATACTTAYTACATCTCATAAGGGCTCTTTTTAGCAATCACTTAGTGTAACATGATTTTTTAATGCAAACTTAAATATAGGGTTGACAACACAAATATGTATATTAAGGCACTTTTTATGTTCTCATTTAATTCATAGGAGAAAATTAAATTATCAAAGGCAAGAGCTATAGAAAATGAAGAAATAATGCACTGACAGGTATTTTTCCATTAGGCCCATGACACAAGTCACCAAATAAACCATGCTTTTTAATCTATCAGTTAATCTACCTTCTTAATCAATCAATCAATACTGCTGCTGGGCTTAGCACAGCAGCAGTAAATGTTGTGCAGGTATTTCCATTCATCACTGTAGCATGGAAAAGCCCCATTTATGGCTAGRTGCTATACTTACTTACTAGATACTATACTTCTATTATTTTACCACATTCTCAGATGGTAAAGACACAAGAAAATGATGAAGACTTCACTGAAATAAAGACCATCAATTCTCTTTAGGAAAACCACAGTAGCGCAGCTGCATCCTTCAGAATGCCTACTTTGTTCCATGAAACTAAAAATCCTTTGATTTAGGTCAAGTAGGATCCTAATTCTGGAGAACAGCATGAACCTGCATATAAGCATAGGGCTGAGTCTCTTCTTTATCAAACTGATCAAAGACTCTGGGTATTTCTTCTGGTTAATACTCTCAACTCCAAACCAACTGGCCTACCCAGCTGCTCATTTTTTTTCCAGCTCAGCATTCAGGGTGTGAAAATCCAGGAGGCCAGTGTCTCTCTGACTGCTCTGGCTTCTGGCAGGACCATCCTGCTTCCTTAGAAGATGCCAAACTTTTTAACAATTGCTTTGATCTGAGACTTCCCAAACAGAGGTTTGTTCTTGACAAGACTTTCTGGATGGCACTGCAACCTTACAAGGTGAGACAGTGCAGCCTGTTTTCCAAATGTTGACATTGTTTTGACTTGTGTTGCAAACCACAGCCCACACAGCTCCTTGCTGGTTTGTGGACTGTGATTTAACACGCCTTGCTATAGCAAGCTTGATTTCTTGTAGCATTTTTGTTCCCTGCTATGACCTCAATGTCAGGATGTTGTTTACCTTCTATAAGCTTCAGACTGAAATAGTAAGTTATTGAACTCCTCCATTTTTTCCTTCAGGGTACCATTTCACTCCTGTTCAGCAATCAGTCTGAGCCACAGAAACTGATTTGTTTCATTTAGTGTTTGATATCTGGCTCAGCTTTTGCACATTTTAGCACTATAAGTAGTTCCTATTATCTCATGCCTCTTCATAGTTTAGTTTCCCACAAGTAGGCAGAAGTACAGAAACAAAATACACCACCCTCACTATGCCCAGCCCCTCTGAGGAGCTCAGAGCACTTTATGTACCTTAAAACATTCCCCTTCCAACTATTCCAGATCAATGGACTGCTACCACCAAAATCAACCATAGCCATCAGTTCCTCTTCCTTTCTCTGTTTCACTTTTTTTTTTTTTYCCCAGCTTGCACGTTAGCTTTTTTTGTTAAGACCCAAAGGCAGCTAATGACTTAGGATCATAGGATAGTTTGGGTTGGAAGGGACCTTTAAAGGTCATCTAGTCCAAGCCGCCTGCYGTGGGCAGGGACATCTTCAACTAGATCAGGTGGCTCAGAGCCCCGTCCAACCTGACCTTGAATGTTTCCAGGGATGGGGCACCTACCACCTCTCTGGACTTCCCTCCCTTTTCTGTTAAATTTCTCATACATTTCATTTTTTCACAGCTTCTGCTGTTGCCAGCTGTAAGGCTTCACAGCCCCTCCCTTTGTTCCCCTTGCTCCACATGAAAAGCTGCCATTAAATGTAGCTTCTTCCTTGGTGATGCTGTCCTTATCGCTTAGTAAACAGGTCAATATCAAGTTCCACCCATCCCTAAAGCTCATGAAATATTCTAGATACCTGGCAGTGTTACTGGCTGTCACACAGACAGCAATGCAGGGAACACCCAGTGCACAGGAAAGTGAGGGCTCGCCTTTGTTGATGCAGAAGAATCTCATTTCTGTTTTCCCCACTGGATTGTGTGTAGGGCTTTATTTCATTCAGCTAATTACTTATCTTGCTTTATAAAAATATCTATATTCAAAGCCTTTTTTACATTTTTTACATTTACTGGTTACAAAGTAATACAGTTATAACATATTATAACCACGAAATAAAGCCTGAGTGTCTTGGAATCCTTTTATCTAAGCTATATATTTTTATGGGTGGTACCAGCAACTGTGAGCACAACATGGGTAATTATGCATTCAGTTTGAAATGTCCCAGTATTTACTCTGTCACCCTTGTACAAAATTATTCAGTGGTAAATCCAATATGAGGTTGCAAGTAGCATGTGCAATTATTTTATTTATTTGTATTTCTCTACACAGAAAATCTATCCCAAAAGTTTGTTCACAAAAATGATAGTGAATCATGCCTTGGCAATCCGTTGTATTTCTTACAGACAGGCCATCCAGAAACATTAAAAGTTCAGCAAGCCACTACACATAACAAAAATTTTCAAAAGAGGACATTTTACCAACAACTAGAAACATATCTTCTGGTTTTCCCCTTGAGGAGCCTCAGACCATTTGTGGCTCTCAGGAGGTCATCAGGTCTGTAGGCAGAGCAAATTGAAGAGTCCAAAAATTTCTACTGAGAGTAACTTGCTCACAGAACGTTGGTTTTGTACATGACAGGAGTCCAGTTCAAACACCTCCATTAAATGCTGCAGTACCAGTAAGAAAAGCCACCTTTTATACAGGTTAGTGTCCAAGGGATTCTTGCCTTTCTTGGCAGGCAAAACTGAGCAGTCTGGTGCCATTCTGCATCAATACCTTCCCTGTTCTCCAAGGTGCTCTGTTCAAGAGGCACAGGACAATAAACTGCTTCCTCCAGAACGCCTCCATTTTCTTTGGGCCCCATGTGGTTTTTGAAGTCTGCTGATAGAGTTTATCACAGTGAGTGGCAAAGTTCACAGCTGAAAGAAACAACTGCTACCTCTTGGACGTGCCTGGATGGGAAAAAATATTCTGCTTTTCTACTATCATCTAATAGCAAGTGATTGTTCATAGTCAAAGCTAGGCTGTGAGCTTTTGCAATTAATCATAGGGATTTTCTCAAGTAAAAGCCTCTAAGAAATCCATCTGCCCTTGTTTCCTCCAGCCCACCATCACTTTGCTGGGTTTGTGTCCACACTAAACTTCAGCCATCTCATTGCCACCCAGCTCCAACTATAAGTGGAACAACAGGATGAACTACTTATTCTCTTGTTTTCTCACCTATGCAGCCCTGAAAACACAGATTATATTTGTCCTTGTATATTGCTTCTGTCTTTAAAAAGTACATTTCTTCTTACAGTAATATATAGAAACACGGAGTACCGTATAGATGTCCAGCAAGGACAAATAACTATTGAAAAGGCCAGTCAATATCACTCACTCACCTCCGACTTATTTTTGCCAGCAGAAAATAACCAGCCTGAGGTCACAAAGTTGTACTCATAAAATTTGAAGTTTCTTCTAAAATTGAGAGGCTTTGTTTATTCCTTTAGAACTTGCTTTCAAATCATGAAGATTGTTGGTTTCTGTTGTATGAATTACTGAACAAAAATATTTTATGTCATGCATTAGTGCAGTAATTTTCCTGCCAAGCCAAATAAGCAAGCACATTGGAAGGATATTGGTATAATATTGCCACATGCAATAAAATGCAGTGTTCTGAAAATCGAAATGCAAGAGGGTTTATAAATATTAAATATGTCAAATTTTAAAGGTCTTGCCACTCTTCTAACGCTGTAGTGGTTTACATTTTATTTGAACAGTTCCAAATGCTGATGTCCCAATGTTCATGCATTCTGAGAGCTACATTTGGTTTTGCTTGGCCTGGAACTTGATATCAGATCATTGCTTTGGGCTCAAAGGTGGTACCGTGATAGCTTACAAACAGCGTTTCTGTAGATGTAATTGGGGAGAAATAGGAGTGAAAGGGGAACATTAGCATGGAGCCCAGCATAACCCTTTGGCATCTTGAACCACCAAACGAGTATAGAAAAAGGCTGGCTTTCAGTATTTCTCTCTCTCTCTCTCTCTTTTTTTTTTTTTTTTTTTTTTATTACTACCAGCTTGGGGGAAAAAATCACGTGGAATTTTATGTTTGAAACACTGAAAAAAATAAACAGCAACAACAAAACTCAGAATAGTTTGACCTAATTTATAACTTCTAAGTATTGGTTTCACTGAAGTTTCTTTATTAGTATGCAAGCCAGGTTCTCTTATCATTTTTACCCTGATGCTTCTACTTTCATAAATCATATATCAAGTTGGTAAAGAGAAAGTCAGCACAGTCCTAGGAAAATTCAACAGGTTGTCAGCCACTTCTTATTCAATAATTTATGAGAACAAGATGCCTCCATTAAATAAAAAATACTTTTGTATTTCATTCAAATATGCTGTTATTTTGGATGTTTATTATTGAGAGAAAGCATGGCTTTTGAAGGGCAAAGTGGATGTTCTGGGTTGAAATAATTGTTGAGCTCCAGAGATTAGTGATCTGTTATTAATAATCATCCATAACACAGAATGTCCACATGCAGAAAAATATCTTGCTTGAAGAACAAGCAAGATATGGTGTGAACCCAAAAGCTTAGACCAAACAGAATAGGTCAGAAATTTTTCAAATCCATACCTCCCTCCTTAGAAAAGTAGGATTTATTGAAACCCAAACTTGTTGTTTACATTATTTGCTGCAATCAGTGGTGGTGTGGTTACTGTGACTTTAACATATGACTAAAAATAGCCAATTAATAAAAAACAGTCTTTTCCTCATCAGCTACGTATGTAATCAGAGGACACTGGAACCTCTGAAGCTGCTGAAACCTTTGCCCCTTTTCAACACTCTCTTTACATCAGTTTCTCTCGGAAGTGGCAGCTCATACTTTGGCAATTGTAGGGTCCATCCCACTAAAACTTTGTAAACCTTGCTGAAATCTTTTTTCATGATTCTGTGTTGATGACAACATGCAGACATCTAAGATTGTATGACATATGCAACTGCGAATCTCATATAAGCTCGTTACAACATGTAACAATTTGTTACAACATGTAACACGCTTTGATAGATAATTTATTTTGACAAACAACTTAAATGCTGTTAAGAGTTCAGGTGGTTTTGTGCACCCTTCACAGCAGCCTGCAGTGGGAATTTCACTGGTTAGCTCAAAGCTTTCAGAGATGGGCATACAGTGACTCAGGCTAAGCACAAAAGGGGTGAGTTGGGGAAAGTTAAAAAATCCCTTACAAGATTAATGGCCATTTTGTCTGTAATCCAACATATAACCACCAAATCCCCTCACCTTGTATTGTCTTATTAATGATTAATCTGTAACATTCTTGGGTTTACTATACTGATCCTTCAACCTTCTGTTGAGTTAGCACGCAAACACAGGAAAAACATACACAAAATCTACTGTGATTTATTTTTCCTGAGATCCTTACCAGCTGAAAAACAAAAGTTTCACCGCTCTTTCTTGATTTTGTTTTTCAATATGAGCTCCTTCAAATTTGACTTCTTTGTGCTGGTGGGGTCTACCTACTGCCATTTTCCAGGTACTGACTCCCATTTTGTATTACTTTTGTTTAGGTTTGTGTTTTAAAGCAGAAGGCTTCCTATGTTCCCTTCAATTCTGTGTTCTGTTTCTCAGTTGATCATGCGGCAGTGGCTTTGGCATTTTGGTGTCTTCCGCTCTATGTGTATGACTGTCCCACCATGGCTTTGCTACAGTGAGTGTGGATTCAGTTTTCCAGAATATCTGTATTCTCCAAGTTATCCTGCCATTTAATATGCAATAGGGAATACAAAAACTACAGGTGAAATCTGTCTGGGATCCATATATATTATTGATAGCAAATCTATTGTATGCACCCCAACAGCAAGAGGTTTTAAAAGTGTTTAATCTGGTCTGAAGTTTGATTCTGATTTGCTTCTAAACTATTCCTGATGCATGACCAAAAGACGTGCAGGCTCTGCTAATGCCATCTGCTGATAAATAAGCATCTTTCAAAAGTTTACTGTCAAGGTACAAAATGAGTTGATAGCTTGCAATAGCATGCTGCCAATTTTACTTCTTGATTCTTCTTGTGGTTTATCATATGCATTCTTGATTTTCTTTTTTGTCATCATGGTTTTGTGGGTATCTATCCCCCAAGTTAAAACTGCCTTAGTCAATGAGATGTTTCCCCCTGTATGCTCTTTAAGATGTACTCCTCAGCACATAGCAGATCATACCTCATGGATTTCTGTTGCATCTGCTAAATCCATCAAGTTTCCAGGTAACTACAAATGTATCTGCATGCCAGAACTGAGATCCCATGTTGGGATCCCGTTAACAGGGCATAGCTGCTGAGCTGTCACACAATTCTATTTCATATCACAGGTGACAGGAGAAGCATACAAAAATCTGTGTATGATGACCAAAGACAGACATCGTACGTTTTATGTTCTTTTAACGTAAAATTTTGTCTAGTAAAACATAGTCAATGAAGCTGGAAGATTATTCATCATATCTTTAAGCTGATGTCTATAGCAGGTTAGGTAGACATCGCCCTACCCTCCAATGACTATATTGACTGATTCTACACTGTAGAGATCTACGTTTGGTCACTTGAATGTCATTTATGATTGGATTAGATTAGGGATTGGATTGGAATTACAGATTAGGTGGTAGCAGCCAAACAACATTTAATGGTTTCACCCATGTACTGAGGACAGTTAGAAATTAGAAAACTGAAATTAGAAATCCAGTGCTGTTTACTCTGCAACTGCTAACCACAAATAGTCCATCAGCTGTACTTTATTTATGCCTCAGATCGCATAACTGCTTAGATAGTTTACAGCTGATGGAGTTGTGCAGCCAGCGATGAAATCTTATGTTTGCTTAGGCTGCCAGACACCACGCATGCTGATGTGAGAGGTAACTGCCAAATCTGAATTGTTGCCTTTACTGATGTAGATAGTAATGAACTATAATTACCATTCAGTTTTCCATATGTCACTAAAGAATTTGTATAATTAACTCCATATTTAAATATGATTCATGTCTCCAAATTTAGTTGTCTCTACTGGATCCAGGAGCTTTAGCATTCTTCATGATTTCAGCTGCTTTGCTAATTTCTTCAAGGTAGGGGGCTATGTTAATTTTACAATACTTGGATGATCTATTTCTTTGTAATTTATTTATTCATAGTTTTTTGCTTATCATCTGAGGGTGTACTGATGAGCTATCTAAAACCAAATTCAATTTGAAAAAAAGGTTAAAGTTAAAAAACTGTTAAATTGGCTCCAGTTTTGATATTTCTAGATTTTAAAAGTCTTATAGTTTGATATCAATGAATTTGTGTAACGGCTCCAAAATGCGTATTATTTTAAAATGTAAAAATGAAAATTTACAACAAAATAATATGTTTTATAATGTTTATTTGTAACAAAACATTTAAATTGTCCCATCTTGAAATTTCAGGGTTTGACTTTGTGAAAAATGTTTAGATCTCAGGAATTCTCAAAGGATGGACAAACTGCTTCCCATAATTTGACTACCAATGCCTCCATTTAGTCACTGGAGTAATTGTCTTTCCCAACCAAAATGAGAGTGCAGGGACCATGAGGTGTTCAGAAAGAGAGAACAAACTCTCCCTAAGAACTGCTTAGCAAACCCTGATAAAACATGTTAGCTCATATTCTTTAACCATGTGGTTACCATATGTGCTGACATTCCCAGATCATAATATTTCCATTTTTCCCTGAGTCAGTCGTTCTGAGTTGACAGAGCCACAGCTGTTGAGTTTTACCTTGATTTGGTTCCCCTCCCACTCATACACAAACATCATATCAATGATTCAAATATAAGATTAATGCGACTCCTCCAAAAGTATACATTTAACGTGTTGCTTAACAAACAGTGGCATTTTTTCTTTCTCTCCGTGATCATGCGCCCCAGGAGGAAGCATAGTTTTGCCATATGTTTTCTATGTTACGTGTAATCTATTGACACAGTAAAAAACTACCAAAAGGACATCACTGTCACAGCTTAAAAGAACGTATTTCTTTGGTAAGACTAGTGCACTCTTTGAACTTTATAATTACATGCACAATTGCAGAAAATACATTGCATGAATCTGGAGAGCTGTATAAATATTGCAACAGAGTGTTTTGTGGGCTAGAAATATGCTTATAGGACCRATGAAGATGGCAGGACAGGTGAAGCAAATCCACTTCCAAGACCCATGCATGCTGCCTTAGTGACAAGCTGAGACGATCGAATTGTTGAAAACCAAGTGTAAAGTTCAGATTAATGGTGCCACTGGGTCCTATTCTATTTTTTAACAGAAATGATGGGCAGTCCTATGACTTATGAGTACTAATAAACAACTCAATATTTACCAATAGAGTAACAGATCAAAGATAAACACATGAACAATTCTAGCATTTGCCTGAGTGATTCTTCACAGCTTTCATAAAATGAGTAACAACATTACCATAACAAAGATGTGTGATCCTAAAACAAATCCTTGCTTTTCAAATACCTTAAGAATTAAGATAAATAATCAAGGAAGAACACTCTTCACAAATCCAGTCTGAATTAAACAGAAAAATGTGCAGAGTTTATAATTTTTTCAAGCATTCCCATAGGTACCGTCACTCAAGTCATATTGAAAAGGCAGCCTCAGTAAATCTGTGAGGCATTATGTGAGTAGATTAGCAGGAGTTCTGACAAACATGGAAATACTGTCGATGGTACACTGACAAGCACTGTAACTGAATGGGGATCAGATTGAATTACTGTAGTGTGGAGTAAATTAAATTGTGGAGCTTGAAGGAGACCTACCCATGTGTATATAAAGTACATCTAACAGAAGGATCTCTTACTGAGCTGTTATCTAGACATTTAGCAAGGTCTTGCTATAAACAAGATGGCAGCAGATGACTGGGTTTTATTTAAATTAAAAATCACAAAGAGTGAAATTCAAATGACTGAAGTTAGGGCCAACAATATACCTCTGTGAAAGCAGAAGCTGCTGGTAGAAAGTTTTTATGGAGAATCCTTTTCCCTATTGCATATCATTCTGTGAACACCCTGTGCTACTTACAAGGATTAATACTGTTAGTCCCACACAGTATTCCAAATATTTATGATTAATGTGTTAACACTGCCTAAAGGTGTTCAGTTAGACTCTGAGGGAAGCATTGTTGTCAGGTACATCTACCCTGAAATATAGGCACCTTTGCCATCGGAAAAYGGTGAACGTGTTACCCTAGTTGTGATGGGTGACCATCTCTCTCTGCCTGTTGAAGGTCTTGCCGATCTCAGACCTTCCTGGGCAAATGACATACATAATGTCCTTTATATTCCTATTGTCTAAGACTTGAAAATGGCTCCATAACTTGTGTCTCCCAGGAGAGTCAACCTAAAAAGAGCATGAGCCACATCTTGCAACGTCCCTGCTGTTTGTAAACCATCTGCTATCATACATAGGCATTGCATCATTTTCTGAAGGTGATGGTAGCACTTGAGACATCAAATCGCATTGATTTTCTTATTATTTTGCTTTTTTTGTCTGTCAGAAATTCCTGATGATTCTGACATCAGTGTCCAGGACTGCAGGAGTCCTTGTTTTCATTTTTAAGCTGAAACTAAATGTCAAGGGTACATGTCATCTGGGCACCAGTAAAGCCATTTTGTATTTTAACTGTATGGCATATTAAACTCTGATTCGAAAGCCTTAATCAGTAGTCATTTTATGAAGTTGCAATATTTTAAATTTGTACTTCATTGCAAACTGCTTAGATCCTCTGAATAGTTTTCAACATTATGTGAAGTCTGTCACCTTAGGAAAAGTTAGTATGTTACATATAAACATGCATTAAGATATGTTATTTTTAATAAGGTCGTGTAATAAAAATAAGAATCATTGTCCAGGACAATTTTTCACAGGCAAAATAAATTAATCTATTCCCAATTTACTACCAAAATGTGCTTTTTCTCTTGACTTGACCTGCAGTTTGGCATATGAAATAAAAGTTTCCTTAATGTTCCTCTAAGGACACTCTAAAATATCTCTGGCCCTTCTTTTACATTTCTTTTACCTCCATCTAAGTCTCATGTGCTCTTTTCCACATATTTTCCATTAAAACCTGAGGTGTTCCTACACAAAATCTCACCTAGTTCTGAGAACAACCCCTTACAGTGATAATAAGGTTTCAGAATGCACTGTCCCTGACATTTCCGGCTAGTCGCTTTAGGTGTGTTCTATCACATCTGACATTCAACTTTATCTCTAGAAATCATTATCCAGATTTCATCTGAGATCAAACAAGATTTTTACTGCACTGATATTGATATTCTATCTTTCAACTTTGCTTCCCTGTCCAGGCACTGGAGTGCATATCTGAAGTCTCTATATCTCTTCCAAAACTTTATTTTCAAATGTTGCCTTTTTATCTGGGGGGAACAAAAACCAGAAAAAAAAAAAAAAATTCAAATACATTATATGTTTGAACAAATGTTTTTTTAGGGTGAATTAGTTTCCTTTCTGCTCCCCATTGTTTTCCTTACGATTTTGTGAACCGTGCTAGCTTGTGTATGGTCTACAACTTAAAGTTACAATACATGAGTTGTTTCAGGTTGAGAGATCAGTCATCACTCACTGCAACACTGCCTGCTTTTTCTATGGGTAATTCCTCTGAGGTAGCAATGCTGGTGCCAATGTCTTTGTCTTGACTCGGCTGCTCACTTAATCCAGCAAAGCGATGTAATTTTGCATTGTTTCCCAAATGTCAGAAGATGTCTTGGTGCACGCAACTCTTTGGACAGGATTTTCTGGATGCCATCTTTGAACTTCTCAGATCTTTCTGCCTTTGTCCTATTGTAGTATTTTGAATTTGTCATTGTGTGCAGTGTATAAGAGCACTATCCACCTACTTTAAAGACAGTCTGTGCTGACACGAATATTCACAAATGTTAATTGCTTCATCAAAGTCTAGCTTTTACTCTTCTAAGAGTCTTTATCCAAGTTTTGTTTTCAGATCCTGCTTAGATGTCTTAACAGAGACTCAGTTCCTTAAACTGTAAAATGCTTTTTCTTTGTTCCAGTAACTCTTCTACATATTCACATCTTCCTGCAGTCTGTTTTTAAAACATACCACTCATCTTTCGCTTTCGTGTGGTCTTTGGTACTCTTCCAGGGTCTGCAATAGCTGCATTGTGTCTTTTGCCTGAGCTTAACAGAAAACAATGAAAAACCTCTATTACTTCAGAAACTGCTATTATGAGAAATACATTTCTGATTAATTTTCTTTTTGCTGGAAAACTTTCTTCATCATTACAACTAATGCTGTCTTTACCTCTGTTTGTGTTTCTGGAGAATTTAAGTCACAGTGGGGCTCTTAACTGTTAGAGTTAAACAAAAATATTATTTACTTGATCTTCAATTAGTACAGCCATCACTCAGCGTCAAGCCATCTATTGCAATTCTGCTTCACTCCAGCTTTGCATGGTGTGAGCTCTGTGCAAGGTGAACAATCTGGCTCATGCTAGAGCCTCACGTAAGGAGCAGCCCCCTCCTGGCTGGAAACTTTGGCTGCATTGCTTGAGATGAGAGAAGACAGGGCAGGTATCACCTCTCTACTTGTCATCCATCTGTTCTTCATCCATATGCATCTCCCTGTTCTCAGTGTTTAATGGTTAAACTTCAATTCTGGTATCGTCTCATTACAGTCAAAGCCTGTTTTGCCACTCACAAAAGCAGATGCTGAGTAGAGCCAAGGGTACAAACCTTGGAAGGCAATGCCCTGAGAGGATTGTACACGCACTCGATCTGCACTGAGAGTAGGTTATATTAGCAGGCATAAGGGGAAGAGCACAATCAAGGGACAGCGCTTGTTAGACTAGCATACACTTGGAAAAAACATGGTTCAGCAATACTTGCCACTCCTTGATTATTTCTATTCAGACTTAGCTAATCTGAAAGGAAAAACTGGATAGTTTCTCAGATACTGCATGTGGCAGCTTTTGGCAAATGCCAATTTTGCACAGGGCAACACTGTGTATATATCTTGAAGACTGGTGGAGCGGAATGGACTAGTAAATCATTATTTACTGCTAAATAAGCCTCACTTCTGTGAGGCTAACAAAAATTAAGTTATGAAGTCCTGGAAATTACTAGATTCAGTCTTGTGGTGGGGATGCAGGGACACCACATGTCTAGATAAAATTCTCAGTCTTCCTACTTCAGACTTCCCAGGTGACTTTTATAATTTTTCCAATAGTCCCATTTTTAGAAACAAGTTTCAAATAATTGGTCTGATTTTCATGACCACTGAGTACACCAGGGTCCTATTTTTGAAAATCGTCTCACTTATTCAGCAATAAAATAAAGATGTAAAGAGCATCTATCTTTAGGTGCACAGCACTACATATCCAGGCTCCAGCTTATTACCTGTACGTTACCTTATTACCCATAGTTTCTTATGACATCAGTGTCACTTCTTTAAAAGAAAATAGCTGTGAACTTCAATACCTTAAAATCACCTATTCAGAGTGGCCAAATGATATGTTCCTCTCTTCTTCTGAAAAGAAAAGAAAAAATACAGAATACCCAGTTAAAGAATCATTTAAATGCCTATGTTCATTGCGTTACATTCAACCTAAAGCCATATATATTTGACAAGGGGTTGCAGGCAAGGCATTTCCTAGAAAAGTCCTTAATGTTTGCGAATTCTTAGCTATAACAACATATTGAATGCCAAGATATGCTACGAAGGCTTGTTTGTTTCGATAGCTATGAGGTAGCAGTGGAATATTTTATGTACATTTTTTCCTACTGAGTTTCTCCACCTTGTAACATAGGTGCTGATTAGTATCAAGTGGAAGAGGCAGCTTAGAAGCATGATCTGTTTTATGGGTCTGTATTGTCAAGGAACAACAAGAAAGAGTGACAGGAACTCCAGTGTAACAGATAAATCTGAATGTATTTATTCCGTGGCTTCCCACCTCTTTTGTCATAGAGCAAGACTGAAAGTCTGTTTCTGCATATGTTTCCCATTGAATTCAAGAACTGGTAAACCATGGAGTAATTTTTTTAAGTTGCTATTGCTTATCAAAAATTAATGAGAACAACTGTGTGTACTCTCCACATTTTATTTGATGTATAAACAGAGCAGTGGAGTTAATTGTGAAAACTGTTTACTTTTGAGGGGGGAATAAAACCCACTCAGATGCTGCCTTTTTTCAAGCTGTGAAGTTTTCCCCTCCATAGCACATATGCCTTGCTACAATCTGGCAAACATACCCACAAAAAAAACCCCAAACCCAGCCCAACATAATAATCTCTTTTTTTTTTTTTTTTTTACCGTTTGCAGTAGAAACTAAGAACTCATGTAAATTACATATAGTTTCCCCTCTCTATAAAAGTATCAGAATGACATACTAAATATTGGCCTCCATGACTGTACTGGTCAGGCATATGAACCCAAAGCTAGTCACAAGCAAGGAAAGGAAGCATGCGCAGTTTGAACTGTTTTCTGAACAAACTTTACAGTCCAATAAAACAGAAATTCAGTTTAATAATGTATCACTTATGTTAGATGTAGTGTGCAGGGCCAATAGCATAAAACATACATTTCTCAACTGAAAGCATTGTTATTAAATATAATACCTGCCAAGAACTGCCCCAGTTGTATGCACAGTGTTTCTCGCCACTGTTTTCTCTGCAATAATGGCCTCTCATTTTGATTTATGCACATTTACCTAGTTCCCCAAGGGTGTCCATACTTTTGGACATGAAATAGGCTTGTATTTTGGCAAACTCCAAGTGTTTAAGTGAGCCAATTTTTTTTTGTATATTTCTTGGCCTAAGTGGTAAATAGACCAAATATTAAAATACATATTTTATAGTACATTACTTACATAAATTTTAAGCCAGTCCTGCAAATATTTCTCCAGCACTGTTTAATTTCTGTCTATTCTGGACCTAAGTGACACTGCAGAGCATAAAGGAGAGTTGGATCACACTCGTGAGAATGATACGGTTTCCTAGGACCTTTCTAGCTTACAGTGCTGAGCATAAAGAGAGGACAAAGCTCTTCTCAGAAGGCATCTGTGGAAAATGCAATGAAAAAGTAGAATTAGACCAAGCCAAAGCTCCATCCTGCCCCAGTGAGGTGTTTTGCCAGCGTGACTGAGAGGCAGCCCAGCAACAATCTGACCAACTGGTCTACCTCCAGCCTCCCACCACTCATTAAAAATGAATCAATCGTTCTSCCGGGATAGCAGAGGTACGTGATACTCCACGCATCCGTATGTGTGTGGAGTCACAATAAGTACATCCCTAAATCCTTTGCAAAAGCAAGTCATACAACCAAAGTTATTGGATTCAGTGGAAATGGTCATGTAGGTTTTTTTATTTATCAAGTTTTTCCCAAAATACAGACATAAACGAGCAAACTTCTTAGTAGGGCTGACAGAATAATGTTAAGGACAGAAAATGACAAATGCAGAAATATTTGGAACAAAGTATTGGAGATGAACCTGAGAGGTGCTCAATACTTACTGTGACTGCAAAATGCTGCTTCTCCTCTTACTCTCCTTCTGCATCTAGGGGGTCCCTACCCAGGAGAAAGGGCAATAACAATACTCTTTATGTGAGCGATATTTCAACAATTCTTACCTTCTAATGTAATTTTGGGTCCCCAAGTCACTAGCTACATCAGCGTATAGAAAAGGGCAGTCTGTCTTCTTGCTTTTCCTACCTTCCACATCCTTTGCTGAAAGTCACGTCTTGCCCTGAGTCTGACATTCGTAGCAAAACCCTTCATCCCACACAGAGCTCAGCATCCGAGCCCCTCAAGCAGTCACRGAATTTTCTGAGGACTCATACCTTCTTTTTGCAGTGGCTTCAAAATGTTTATGAGCTAACAGCTGCTTGCTCTTCTTGTCAGCCACATTTCTCAGTCAGTGGCTGTGTATCTTCAGATTTAGATTCACCATGTTACCCAGCAGGAAGAAGCCACACGCCTGACTTCTTCAGCAATATTTAATGAAAGTGAAACTGAAGCTTCTTCGGTTGTTGTTGCTTTTACAGCAGTTACATTTTCTGGCTTAGTGGTCCAGTGGATAAGGTAATGAATGGGGAGTCACAATGAAAACCTACATGTCTCAATCCTATTATTTCAAATTACCTTACATTTATTGTGGAGCAGTGGACACATGGTGTGGAATTCATCAGCTGTAATTAAGTAATCTAGAAGTAGATATCTAACTCTGAATAAGATTCCATAGGTTTCTTTTGCAAGCAATGGAGACACATAAGCACCTATAGGGCAATTCATTTCCTAGTAAAATATGTCCACAACGGGTCCTATAAACTGTTCTGTCCATTAGCCAAGGGAACTCACTGTGGTGAGCCCAGACTTAGACATCTGATTTTTAGAAATCTAAATTTCCTCATGATGACTCTGATACATGGTAATTCAGGAAATGATAGGAATTTGTAAAAATGTCAGAGCTTTGTGTTTCTAGTCCTTCACAGCCCTCCTTTGGAAAAAATTAACTAAAAAGTGTCAAGATTCCACATTATTACTATTTCCCCTGCTTTAATAATAAAAATATCCTCATGGTGTTGGTTGATATGAAAAGCTTTGTATTTGCAAAACCAGCATTTTTAATCTGCCAAATTACTCACATAGAGAAGTCAAAAGCTGGTGGCAACATAAACTAAACCAAGGAAACTCAGGAAGAGTTGTTGCATTGAAAGGGCTCTGAACATATGGAATAAATAATCGAAGGGAAGGCTGAGGCTGAGAAGTGTAAATGAGTTCAAGAGAGCCTCAGATTTCCTTCTTGAGCATGAAAGGGGTCAAGTTATAGAGAAAAAAGACAGAAAAGTGGGATTAAGGTAAACCGAAAAAAGCAGATATGCTGGGCCAGATAACTTTTTCCTGTTTGTAAATTTCAACAGAAAAAAAGAAGTGACTACACAGATGGTCTGTGTTATTCCCACATCCTTTGAAATTCAGTTTCCAAAAATGTCACCTTGTTCCGTATCCTCTCGTGTAGCATAAAGTGCATAGACTGTTTTCCAACATGTTCACATGCATTCTTGCTGTCAAGAATGGTCTACTTCATTAGCCATCACCATGGAAAAATGTGTGTAAGAAGGGGGATATAAACATTAATAGCATCAAATTCTGCTGCTGAGATCTGCGTGAGAGAAGGCTGCTGGTGGCTCACTCACAGTGTGTCCAAATTAGCAAGCAATTTGGCCCAGAAAGAATGAATCGGTGCTGCGGCCGCTGTATTCTTGGTCAGTGCAGTTCTGGGGTTTTATTTTGGTCTAGAAAAAAAAGCCCTCTGCCTGCGTCATCAAAGCTGTCTGAATGTTCTTTAGCTTGGATACTAAGTGCCCTGTTAAGGGTTGGAAAGCATTTAGTACAGAGCGGAACATCCAGTTTGTGTTGATTTAGAAGGAATCTACCCTGTACATACCAAAACAGGTTTGCAAAGGGAATTAACGTGGAGGATCTGTATGCTGCTGCTCCAGATCAAAACGTGCATGGAGATGTAGTCTTCRTTACCCAAGTTCACGCTCAACTAGCTCTCTTGGGTGTTCTGATTTGCTCCATCTTATCAGACACTGCTTCACTATGGAAATTGCCTTTTGGATACCGTCTGATTTTCATATCATTAAATGAAAGGAACAGAAAGCATTTGGAGAGCTTGAGTTATCCTACAAAGCAGTCCAACTTTTGGGTTGGGCTGTGCTCCTGATCTTCTCAGGCTGATTACTGGCAATGGGACCAGTCTCAGAGGTCAGAGAAGGCTGTTGCAAATTAATCCAGAATTTCTTCTGTGGGATCCGAGCAAGCAGCCACCCCATCTCCCCTCCCCTGTCCATTCTCATGGGATAGATGAGAAGGAAGTCTGTTCCTTTCTGATAGCACTGACCAGAGGATGTATGCAGAGTTTATGACCACTAGGAAAAGACCCAAAATAACAAGAGCTTAAATCAAAACTTATATACTAGAGTTTTCCCTCTGATAAGATTGCTTGAAACTGCTCCTCTTTGTCACAGTCCCAGCTTTTCCTTTAGCTTTTACTTCTAAATCAGGGACACCTTGTTTTTCACTGCCCCACAAGACATACACAGACATACCACTACCTGACCCTTCCATGCAGTTTATAAAATGCTTTGTAGGAATTATGCACCTGGACAAACCCAGTCCARCTCTGGCTCCATTTGAGCCCATTGCCTCCCAGTAACAGTGCAACATACCCACTCTTGCAGCCTGCAGCAGTCCCTTTTCCAATGGCACCCTCATTCCCTAAAAGGGGAAGGCTTGGCAATAGGAAAGAGATTTCCTGCCGTGTTTACAGCCACAAAGAGTTTTAGTGAGGTGCAGATCCCAATTCCAGCCAGTTACGGGCAAGGGATTAAAGCTCCTGTAATGCCCTGTGGAGAAAGAGGACATGGCTCTACCGTTGTTGCTCTCAGACCTAATGTGGGTGGCACGTGTTCAGAGGTAAAAGAGTCTGGAGAARTCCATCACCCCATTTCCTCCATACCTTCCTTCTCTGCCCTTTTGTGAATAGGGGACACCAAAACRTATGTTTGTTGGTTTGGAACATGTTCATGTTCAAAGGCGGCAAATGAACTGAACACCAGGGAAGCTCGGAGCCTTTTGAAGAGTCTCATTTCCTTAACAGAGTGACTTTGGAGTCCGGGGGGAGGGTGTTCCTTAGCAAAGCTTGTATAACATGAAAGGAGAGTCAGGCCCTGATCATATTACTCTTTTTCACAAAAAGTCCTAAAAATAATAAAGTAATTGAGAGTAAAGGCAGTTCCACCAGTCTATAAACACTAGCCTAGTAAAGTTTATAAGAGGCCAAATACTGCTTTAAAAAAATAACACAAAAAACCACAACCCCCCCCCAACCAATGAACTCCATAAAATAGGATTTCACCTTTTTTGGAATCCAGCCTTACTTCATACAATCTCCAGACATTTATGAATACAATTTGTGTTCTTTAACGGTCCTGAGGTGTACATCAGAACTCATCTCTATGACTAAGCATGTGCACGTGTTTCTGACGGCAATTCTTGAAGAGTTTTAGATAGAACTTTTTAAAGTTCAGCGCAATTCATACACCTTGAGTTGATACTATACACATACCATGTTTGTACATTTGTTTTGGAAAGGAAAATTGCTAACAAAAACTCTGTACAATAAGGAAAATCAAATATGACTGATGAAAAAGGTGTCTAATTAAATATAAGGAGGCACTGCATGCTCTCCTCTTCCTTCACAAAATACAGAATGGATTTTAATCTGAGAGGAACGTTAGGCTATGTTAGATTGCTCTAAGGTGACTAAATGGTTAAATTTGTCTCTGCCAGAGTGACTGCTCGGTGTTTGCTGGTGTACCACATGGTGCTCCACCAGATGCTGGTCTGTCAGACAGAGCGCGACACAGTGGCATCGTGAATATTTTCATACATAAAGTTACATTTTTCTTGCACTCAGACACGAGTACTGCCAAGAAGCTGTTCTTGTAGCTGTTTCTGTGTCTTTCTTTTCCCTACATTTGAGTGCAGCTGGGAACACAAGGGGTTAAGTGACACTGCTTGTACCATGTCTGTCTCAGTGGCAGGGCAGGAGGTTATGGAGCAGGGATCTCATAGGAAGGTGAATGCTTCTCCTAATGAGGTGAAGCTGATGGCTCTAATGCAGTGGAACAGCTGCAGCGGGCTCTTTCCCAGCTTGGAGTCATACTGAGATCAGATTCAGCATATAGCAGCTCTGTTTTCTTCACAGGCTATAATTATGATTGATTTGCAAAAGATGTAAAACTCTTTACCTTTTTATAACAAGAGCTTTAAGTTTGTGAGGCATTCAGGAAGGGGGTTTTGGTGCTGTTCCAGCGAGGACTAGCTCCCTTCCGCCTCCTCAATCTTCTCCTTGGCTGACAAGGTTAGTTTCCCCTTTTGCTGTAGTCCCCTTAAAGTGCTGGGAGATCTGGGTGCTGGGAGGGACCAGGAATCCTAGCTTCAAGGTTTTACTATAGTGCAAACACATCAGCCTGCCTTGTTCCAAATGCAGATGATATATAAAACACAGGTACGAGAGACTCGTGACTTTTCTGCTTCATTATTAACATTCTACCATTTCCATTAATGGCCCTATACCATAATTAGAATTCATGGCAGATATATGCACGTGATTTGCTGCCTGTGAAATTCTCAAATTGCTTCCCTCAAAGCTAAAAATTCAACAGAAAATGCCTGATTCCCCAAATTCACCAGCTGGCTCTGTCCTGGTTTTGTGCCCCACTGCCCAGACATTTAGATCGTCTCCCTCTCCTGGGTTGCCAGAGGTCAGGAGGAGTCCACGAGGCACGTATTACACCAGTGTGTGCTGGGTGTTTCTGAACTGGTCTGGACAGCCGAGCAAAAGAGAGTTTAGCAGTATTCCCACACAGATGTTGGGTTTCTGGAGGAAAGCGAGCTGGCTTTCGGTCAGCCAGCAGGCTCAACGGAAGTATTCAGGACGCTGTACCCGTCCACAGAGACCCGCTCACAGAAAATAGTCAGTCCCTACTACTATTAAATAGTCTTTAGTTCAGGTGGTTACTACATCTGTTGTGGGTCTAAGAATTTTAACATAGGAAGCTCTTTTTCCAAAAAAAAGAAAAGGAATTAGACTTGGCACACACAAGTTTGGAAATGCTAGAGTAAAAACTTCTATTATGAACAAAATTCCTTCCCCAAATTTCAAATTATTATTCAGTCTTTAACTACGTGATCATGAAAAGCGTCCAGGGTACAGAGCAAGCAGAGCAGAAAGCTTCAAGAAAAGAAATGATCGTTTTCTTTCCGGTGTGTAAGCATCAGATTAGACCAGGACACAGGAACCTTCCCTGCCAAAACATTGCTTCATTTGGACAGCTTAATTCTGGCAACCTCTAACATTTGCTGATTTGACACTGCGAATTGAACACTCTTTTAATATAATTTCTATATGTATTATTGCATAAAACGTATTGTCTGCATAACTATATGTGCTTTGTGATTTAGCARAGAGGCCAATTTTCTCTTAAAGTTACAAGACAAAATAATGACATTGCTGCTACGTTAAAATCACAGGCAGCATACATCCAACTTATTATGACACAGTTTTGTCAATTGCTAGGTTCAGTAGTGTTTCTAAATGTAATGGCAGAGTTAAAAAAATATTGTTAGGAATTTTTGAGGGAGGTAATAAATAAATTATAACTAATAATAATATTTTCAGCAAATTGCTGACACTTAAAGGAATAAAAGCTGTAGAGCCAAATTGAACCATATGCTTTTTTAAAAAGCAATTTCACAAGTGGAAACTCTATTAGTGTCTCTGTATGTTATTAGGACAGCAGGATCTGTTCTGCGACTAGACTTATTTGCTGTATTAGATTAGATTCAGCCAGCCATTATGTACAGAAGTATGCACGGCTGTCCAATATGCACTGTTAAGTCCATAGAAGCTAAAACAGTGTTTTCATCTATTTTTATTTATATTTTTTTTCTTTATATATTTATATATATAAATTTATTTTTTTATATATGTTTTATTTATATATTTATATGTTTCTTAGTATATGTTTTTCCTCTACAGTATTTCAGTTGCTAAAAACTGATTCTGGAAGAGACAAGAAAAGTGCATTGGCATCATCTCCTTCTCAACTTCACAAAGAATCAGAAATGTGCAGTAACAGCAGAGGGAATTAAAACTCCRTATGCAATCGGAGACCTAATTCTGTGAGATAGTCACCATCTTTTAACTTTCCCTGCAACTAAGGTGTAAATTGTCACATAGATAAACTTTTGTTCAATTTGAAATGACACATAAAGGTGATGTTAGCTGTCAAGACTTCTCCTGAGAGAAGAAGCAGCTGAAGCTATTGTACCCCAGCTGCCAAAGCCCAGGACTAGAGGAGGGCTGAGAAAATGTGTATGACATACTGCTGCTTAATGCAGCTGAAGATTGTAGTTGGGGATATTCCTGGCAACTAGATCTTCTGATATTTCTTCTGTTGCTTTGTGCCAACTGACAAGGACATAACAGACAAGATAGGAACCAGGCCTGCGTCCTTCATCTGAAAGTACCATTTTTGGTTTTTTTCTACCTTATACTTTATCTCTCCCCCCCTAAGAACGTGTTGATTTCAAATGACAACAAAGCCAGTTTATCAGCATTTTGCTAGTATTTCTGATTGGAARCCACGAGAGATGCATGAGTCTCATCAATTGCACAGGCAGCTCTCAAAAAATCTCACTGGAAGAACAGATCAAGGCAGACTCTGAGTAAACCAGAAGACGTGTTAAAACCCAAACAATGTAGAGCTTCCTCTTGAGTATGTGCTTTAAACAAGTCTTTCCATGATGCTTACTTTGCCATGTCTATTAAAAAAAAAAAAMCAAAAAAAACCCAAAAAACAAAAACCAAACAACAAAAAACAGATAGAAAAGGAAAAATCAGCATTTTGCTATAGGTAGCTACTACCTGCTTTCAAAAGAGCAAAAATAGTTCCTGTAGCTTCTAGGATGAATAGAAAGAATGTAAAGCTATTTCTGATTGTTTTGCTGAAATCCTGCTCTCGCAGGGCTCCTTAAGGACAGACACGGTGATGTCAGTCTATGCTATTTCACACAGCTTTTGTAAGTAAGTTGGATGGAATTTATACTTTCAGAGGCTGACAGATGACTAGCCAAGTCTGAAGCTGGATTACCCGTAGCTAAGTGCAAAATGGTCATATTTGCCTATTTAACCCAGGTTTTGTTGAAAATATCCTGGTTGCCCTGGTTGCACACAGAAAGGTCTCTCCCCCTGAATGTTGTGTGATTCAGTCAAGCCTGATGCCTCACTGATCTCTGGAGCCTGTGGAGAAGACCTGCCAAGGGCCGAAGTACAGCCAGCCTYGAATGGGGCAGGACGAGCTCTGCTGGGCAGCACTGAGGAATGGGATGGGGTCAGAAGGACAACTCCCTGCTGCTCAGGTCACATCTGAAACACTAAACTCTACTGGTGAAGCTACCGCTGCACTGGGGCCAGGAGCCTTGGCGACCATCAGATTTTCACTGTTTTAAGATAATATATTGCTGTTAAACAATAAACAGTTTCTCCAGGTTAGCCTTACATTAAAAGAAAACACCCTCTAAGAAATCGCAAAAGAAATATAAAATGCCTTGGAGTGGGGGAAGACAAGACTTCATTATTGTTAGGATTCTGGGTTGTTTTAATACATCATTGGAGCTATCTCTTCTCTCTTTCTTTTCCATGCTTAAATTTAGTAACATTGTAAGAGAGCATCATAATTCTGCTGATGCAGAGGTCCTTGCTGTCCCTTCCTTTTGTCCTGGCTAAGCTACTGCAGAGATTCGTTTCTCACTAATACCTCTGCATGCACAATTAACAGCTGATGCAGAATTCCCTTGCCTGGTCTCTGCTGGCATTGAGTAGCTACAGCTCATAACTCCAGACCTGGCTCCACTACACTGCTGGTTGTTAATCTGAGCTCATATTAGTTTCAAGGTGTTCTTGCTACATTAGGAAGACATTTCATCTAATTCTGGCAATTCTTGGACCCTCCTTTTCCATAAATCTCTCCTTTCCCCCAGTTTCAGAGTCCTGGCTTCCACTTCCAAGATAAATGATAACTGACAACTGGTAACTTGCCCTTAGGCAACATTTTCTGCAAATGCTAATACCTGGGTGTTCACAAACCCTTAGCCTTTTCAGTGAAGGTCCCTGCAGGAAATTTTACTAGGTGAAACAAATGTAGGACAGCTGCCTATATCTTTGATACTGATYTGCTGTTGCTAATTTAACACGCTGTCAAGAAAACATTGCCAAAAGAAGTCAAGGCCACTTCAATTCTTCAAGCAAATGGTCTATTCTCCATCTTTGTCATTGCAGATTATGGCCTTTGAGAGCACTTAGTGATGTGTGGGTGTAACAGATAGGACAGTCAATATGATTTAGTTGCTGTTAAAAGGGCCTCATTTCTACTTCCTTTGCRAACTACCTACTTCCACCTCCCATTGCAAACAGAGGTATGAATATTACCAGAAATCAAGGAGTTAGTGGCATCTCCTGAGAATGCATGATTTCTCATAGACTTCCTGCCTGTTTCCCAGATGCAACCTGTACCCTGTACCCACACAGGTACAGATACAAACATACTGGAGAAAAGAAAAGGGGAAAGTAGAGGGGAGCAGACAGAGAGCAAACAGCTAATTTGAAATCTTTCGGAGACTCTACCCATCATTAGCATTCCCACGGGGTATTTTTTCCCCAAGGGCAGGAAAACGCGAACACATTAAAAATTTTTGGTCTTCTAATCTAATCTAAGGGACTCATAGCAACAGACAAATCTCTCCTAATTGTCTCTAATAAGTAAAATAACATGAGAACCAAACTCTGTTGGAGACATTCCAGGAATTTTCATTTCTTCATTTCTGCCTGCTCCCTTATGATGGTAATTTCTTTTTATCTGCTCTTCGTTTGCACTGATTACTTCCTTTACAAATTAGAGCTGTACTTTTACTGTCTGCATGTCAGTTTCTTTATAGTTAGGGCTCTGAAAAAGTTTCAAAACCAAATCCTCCTGGGCTTTGTTTTGTTTTTTTTTTTTTTTGTTGGTTTGCAACAGTGGAGGCAGCGGAAGGAGGATCTTTCTTGGAAGTGCAGGGAGTCCTGCAAAGCCCTTCTGCTCTCCTTAGGAAGCCTGGTAACCACAGCTCCTGGGCTCTGCACAAGCAGACGAGGAAAGCTCTGCCTTTGCAAAGCATTCAGAAATCCTTAGGTAGTAAATGCTCTGTGTGTGTATGTGTGTGCACGTATGTAAAATGAACTCATTATATGCTCCATGCCCGTTGAACCCCCATGTTTCAACCCCACGATCTCCTTCGGCTTCCTAGGCAAGCCCTGCTGGTTGGCACCCACATTTCTGTCTGTGTTATTGGCACTTTTTACCTTTCTGCCCACACAGTAATAACATTCCTGGATCTAGTATGTACAGAATGGTGAACTCCAGGGCATATTTGCTACAACATCACTGTTGTTATTTTCAAACAGAAATTCAGATGGGAGYGAAATCCTTTAGGCCTTTAATGAGTTTCCAGCATTATCCGGGCCTGCAATAATTCTCTAGGGTTAAAGAATTGAAATAATTATTGACCTCAGTCCATTTCTTTTTTTTTTTTAATTCAGATATAATTATTTCCTCAGCTGTCTGCACACAGCTATTCCTGTGGAGATTTAGATTTCCTGACCTTGGTCCAGACATTATCTCTTACTATGAATAAATTTACTCAGAAAGCTGCTCACTAAGGGAGTACCATCACCCCAATTTGTCTTGACTGGCATATGCCTATTGAAAACTTCCAGAAATTTAGCCTGAAATTAATGTTAAGTTACAGATATTGAAGGAATTACATCAGAGCCAAAGGAACCCAAGCAATAGAGTACAAATGCTAGTATATGTATTTTAAAGGAAGCTACCCTTTTTATTTTTAGACATTTCAGTGGAGAATATGTCAGGGCAGTATACTAAAAACATGCAGAAATATCCGAACATCTATTGTTTGAAGCAAGTCTTCTTTTGTAACATGTCAGTATACTGCTTTGGTGGGAAAGTATCAGGAAGAGTATAGCAAGTGCATTAAGTTCATGAGCTAGTACGGACAAGCATTTCAGTTAGAAGATCTTGTGTCTTTGAGGTTCAGTTTAGATCACATTCAAAATACCTATTTTTGTTTGTAAATATCTTGAGTCGATGATGTAGAGGAATTAAGAAGAGGAAAGAGTCTGGCACTGGAAAAAATTTACAACTCATTACTGGAAGTAACGTGAGGGCCTCTCCTATTTAGCTATTGCTCAATTCTCTGACATCAGAAAAAGGACTGAGAATAAGAACCTTTGCTTATATCTTTATCTATTTTAAACTAATTTATTTTAATCATACTGGCTGGGTTCAAACTTTTATTGCTTATTCTACAATTCATGGTTTTCATAATACTTACATCAGTCTAGTTGCTTTCTGAATTATCTCCAATTTCATATTATATTTGTTTGCACTAGGTCAAGATGACTCCAGCAAAGGTCCCTGCAATATATAAATAAAGGAAAACAACCTAGCTACTTTACTTGATCTCGATCGTATTTAAGTGATCACAGATCCAAAATTTCTGTGGATTCACAGAGGAGTTCTTATGCTACTTTTCTTACTTGGCCCAAACATATAACTTCTCTTTAAGCCTCTGCTATGTATCGTGGAGTTAAGTTAAATTGATTATTCACCATTTCACACAATTTTCTGAGCTACTTGTTGGTTTTTAAAACACAATYCTTTGTGTTTCATACATAACCAGCATTCTTTGCCCTACCTATTGACCTCCCTTATTCTAGGTATAGGACTTCATGTCTAGTTCTCCAACTCATCATGAGATTCTGAGTTTTTTGTCAGCTTCACATGATTCCACCTTTTAAAGTTCTACTATTTCTTTAATATGAAAAGAGTATATTTCGGTGCTTTGAAAAGTGTAGGAACGTATTAACCATGCTGTTACAAGATTGTAGGCAAAACATGGTACAAGATATTTGTACCAGATATTGAACAATTCTTATTGCTTAAACTACAGAATATGTGCAATAATATGCAAAAGAATAATTTCTTAAACAATAGAAAAATCCTCCACAACCATATACGTGCATGCATATGCACCCTCCAAAATAGAAATAATACCTAAACAGGATGTCATCAGGCAAGAGGATTCATAAACTTTGTAGCTTTTAGTCATAAGCTTATCCTTCATTCTTTAATACAAGCAATAGGAAAGATGCTTCAACCATCAAATTAGCAGTGAATCATCAGGTCTAGTAGGAGATGTTGGTAGGCATGCCATGTCCTTATTTGAAAGTGAGACGGCATATCATCAAAAAAAAAAAAAGTTAGAGTTAGGGTCCAAGTGTGAGGGATAGGCCTGTGACCTCTCTGTGAAGGGATTTTGGATGCTTCTCTGGCCAAAACTATGAACCTTTTGAAATGTGTGTCTGTCACTGGAATTTGGAAATGGGTGAAGAATAAAACATAATTTATTCTACAAGAAGAAATTATCTTCTCCTTCTCAACGATAGCTTTTGGAGTTCAGACACACCCTCTAAGTGAAATCATTGTCAGCTGGAAAAAAAGAATTCAGGGACGTAACGTGAAATGAGATTTTCCCATTTGTTCATGAAAAGAGTCACAGATCAGAGCTGTTAACATGTTTCAGACTTGAGAAGTAGGTTATTTACTTTAGGAGAGACAATGGGATCAAAACTTACTCTAATCTACTTCTATTTAAAAATGTAAAATCCTTGGATAGGATTTTGAAGAGTTATGGATGGACAAAAACAATACCTCCTCAGTTCATGCTTACATATTTAGTCAAGGAGTACATTTAGTATTTGTGTCTTTAGTAAGTTTCCCATACTCCTCCTCAGCACAGTTTAGGGGTTGATTTTATTCATAATGTTCAACCTCCCATTGCAACATTCTGGTTTTGAATATCTTTACTAGATCAGTCATATGCCCATTCTAAAACAGAAACTTTCCCACTGAGCTCAGTGACCTCAATGCAGATGTGGGAAATCTGTTCTGACATTCGTTTTTCCCCCCTCAGTCTAATGTTGTTTTAGGTGGTTTATTCTTCCTGTCACCAAATACTGTTCCTTGGTGGAACTGCATTCTTAAATGGAGCTAAATCATCACCTATTTGTCCCACTGGGTGGGACTAATTGCAAATCACAAAATATAGGGCAGCTTCTGTTAACCACAAGGCAGATTGTCACAAGGTATTGACAATAAAGTAAGGGAAATAAAATCTTTTGTTCATGTCCATGGCCAAACTTAAGAAATAATAAACAAATCTATTTAGCTTCTTTATAAAAATGAAATACAGGAACAAATTCACTTAGGCTTGTGCAGAGTTTCTATGAACACAAAACATAAGGTTGTTTTATTTCTAGGTGTTTGAATCACTTTTTTAAAAGGAGCTTTTCAAACCCTTTAAAAAAAAAGTTTGTAGTTTGTCTACTTCACTTTAGAAACGAAGTTGTCTTTCAAGAAGAAAATGAAATGTTTCAAATGTTTCTATTTTTCCAACAGAAATTGTTTCCCGAAGTAAACATAGATTCACGTATAGTTTTTGTTGGATCAGCAATAGTTTTCAGCAGCTGAAAAACAGCTACCAGCTAAGCTGGTTCCTTTAAATAGGACATTCATCAGAAAAGAAAAACAGGCTTTGTCAAGATTTTTAAAAATATTACTATTTTTACCTTTTTTTTTTTTTTTTTTTTTTTTTAAATTAGTAATTACATTTTTTTCGTTGGATGTGACCACTGCATGTATTGACATGTCTTTAAAATAATAACATCATTTCAGTCAGGGGCCAACATCACAGAGGGTCTCTGAAGTCACCAGTGCTTTTGGTAACAGAAAAGAAGAAACAGTAGTTCAGAGATGCTTCCAGAAGTTGTTATGACTCTGATCTAGTGGTGGCTGAAAAAACATGATGAATCGAGACTAATGAAACTGATACACCACAAAGACATTATAGCCAGCTGTTTACGTAAGGTGCTCAGATTGTTTCAAAATAATTATTTGCTTTTTTAATCTTTTCTTTGCAGCAATTTACTTTTGATGATTTAGAAACACTTTGAAAGGGAAACTTTTGTTAAGTGAATTAACATTTCTTTTGCTTCTGAAGACTTATACAATAAATGGCCAAAATGGAGCATGGTGATCATCTAGTCTGAGCCCCTGGGTAAAATAACACCTTCTCAGTGTGCAGGTTGAACACTTCTTTACTGTTAGAAATGTGCATTTTATTTTTGCTGTACCTCTCTAGTTTCAGCTACCAGCCATTAAATCATGTCACATCTCTGCCAGCCAGGTAGAAGAAGTCTCCGTTTTTGGATTTCCACTTCCTAGACTTCAAGGCACTTAAAGGCTTGGAGGAAGTCACCCCGTAGCCTTTCCTTTGATATGTTAAGTCGATGAACCACCTGAAGAGTCTGTCTCTAAGATATGTTTTTCCACCTCTTTAATCCTTCAGGTTTTTTTCTTCATCTTTCTCTAGCTTACCATCCCTTTTTTTCGCTCTAGACATCAGACTGGGGGACCATACACCATGGGGTGGTGATATAATTTCCTCTTTATGCGATATTCCCTAGTGCATCAGCTCACTGACTACAATTCATCATTGAGCTTTTCTGATTAGCTGGTGAACTACTATCACCCCCCCTCCAAATCTTTTGCATCATTCCTGCTTTGAAGTGTGTAATTCTCTCCTGTAGTTACAGCTTATGTTTCTCATTTTGATGTGTGACTTCTTTGCATTTCACTGTCATGTAACACTTTGGTTCAGATAACCAAGCAGACCATTATTTATCATTATTTACCACTTCCACAATATTTGTGTAATTTATACACTTTATTTATACTTATGCTACATTTTCTTCAAGATGATTGCTGATTTTGAAATTAGATCAAGGCCCAGGACTGGTATCTAAGATGCCCCAAAAGAAACATACTCATCTCATGGGGTTTCCTTACCCTACAACTAACTATGTCTTAAAAACTGACAGCAAGCTTTCAGTCCATCTACTATGCTGATTATATGTCTTTGTACTTCTTAAATGAAAACATCCTCTGGTATTATGCCCATGTGTTACTCCAACTATATTGTATCAGTGCTATTACTTTTATTAGCCAAACTTATAACTTCAGTTAAGCTGTTCAAGGATTTGGCAGTCATTCCTTAAACCTTGCCAGCAAAACTGAGGAAAATCAGGTTTATATTTATATTTCTTCAGATAAAAATTAAGATGGGTGGAAAAAAGCCCAATAATGCACAATAAACTGCTCTTTCAGGCCAGAAAGTACATTAGCTCTTGTTTTTTTGAAGACAGTTTTGGCAGATGATTATTTTTGTTCTTGCCGTTGGTTGAAGACTACAAATCCTCTCCATCCTCTTCCATCTAATGGGTCGATTCATCTCTGGCTTAACTAATTGAAAGTGTTCTTTTTCAGACAGAAATATTCCCTTTTCATATACCGTAAAACTTGTTTTATGATGAGGCCACTTTATGACCATTTTTTGCTATATACAATGTAATCCACAGACATTAAAAATTTAAGATGAGGTATAATTCTTCCTCTTAAAAAATATAATTGCATATCTATTCAACCTCATTACTATCAGACTCATGATTTGGTTTTAGATGTACCAGAAAATAATCACTTTATTTGTGTGTGGTAAAAATGATAAAAAAATCTCTTGATAAAAGATCTCAAATAGTTTAACTTAAGATTGCAACTGATGTAAGAAGGTTTGCAGTCCAACACAATACCTGCTAGATACAGGAGACCATGACCCCCAAACCCAAAGGCATTTTTTTTATGGCAGTCTGAACATATGTAACAAAACCAAATTTCTATAATTTTCTCCAACTGAAAATTCTGACTGGGTGAAAATCCTTCTGCTTTATTTACTGATTGCAGTCCACTGGCAACAGGGACTATAAGAATGCTTAATGACGTCATGTATTCCCTGCATTTGAGGCGCAAATATATGCGGGTGTGTTTATGACTGCACATTTATGTATGTGTTTAGGTGTTGTAGCCTCATAACATTATTACCATTGCTAGTGACAGGCCACAGGCTTTGTATTAATGCTGCAAAGCCACAGAAGTAGGACTTGTCAGGCTTGATTTGTCTTGGTCTGCCTGGATCTTTGTTTTAGCTTGTTTAGCTAACAGCAATTTTTATAGCTACTAGGCAACTACTACTTATTTTTTTAGCTTTAGTTTAGTTTTTTGTGACTCTGTGCTGCAATGTCTATTGCTATAATAGTTCTGATATATTTTTGTAACTAATTGGTGGTAATAACCAGCAGCTATTCAGTGCACAAAGCAGTATCTGTGACCCTAGAATAATGATGTGTTGTAGAGGAGTGTAGGCATAGGATGATAGCAGAGTCCCTGCAAGTGTGGGAACAGGACAAGTTCAGAGGCCCTGGCACTGTAAATAATTAATCAGTTCTCAATTATTAATCATCAAAAGATTCAAACCTTGGAAAATATGTTAAACTGGTTTTAAGCATAACAAAGAGAATAAAGAACAAGCGTCTAACTCGTATAAAACACACCCTAGACAGTAAATTCACCTGTAACACCATTTGAGGACCAATGGGAAGAGGAGCACAGTGTAGCGTGTGTTAGCGTATAAAAAATAGCAGCCCTGGAGTGGGGAGGAAGCAATCCTCACTATCTATATCATACTCTTCCCAGAGAACTCAGGACATTGACAGCTCCCCAGAAATCCTCCCTGCTTCCTCCTCCTCCTTCTCAAGGAAGACCACACTGGTTCCATTAACCCTGGGGCCCAGGGGAACAGTGGTGGGGTGAATATAACAGCAGAAATAGGGATAGGGATTACATGCTCACAGGGAGCATGCATGTGTGTACCTAGCAATTTTAAATGTGTTATTAACAATTCCTATTCTATAAAAATTAGGTAGTATGGACTGTAAATGTTACTACTGTTGTGACTGGATTAAGTAGAATTTGCAATTAGTCAGAAATCAAGTGTGTTCTTAAGAGATTAACTTTTACTACCCACAGTCTTCAAAATAAGAGAGAGGTATGTTTTATTGGAAGACATTCAGTGAATTTTTGGCCTTAGCCTTGTTTGTAAACCATATTGAAGGGTTGAACTTTACACAGCAATGCCTTAAATTACTAACTGATTGGTCTATCCTTAAGAAAAACACAACTCTCATATTTTCTGCACATTTCTCTATTATCCCCACATCCCATTATTTTGGAATTCACACCACGATATCTCCCGGTGCTCCTCCACGTAACTCTGTGACCAATGCTAAGGCTTGTTTTGCTGCATCTCGGGGTTGTCACAGTCACTTCCATAACTACTGTTTTGAAAACCTTTATATCATGAACTGCTAACTCTATTCCTGTCTGAATACTAGGACTGGAGGGGAACGGAGAACAGTGCTGGGATTAGTTTAGCAGCCGCACCGTTTACTGACAAAAACTAGATAGTTTAACCTGTGTGGCAGAACCAAGACCTCTGATGTTTCCAGTAATGTATTTGCTTTTGAGTCTTTGTATGACCTTGGGCCAATCATTTAATTGGGAATACTCTGATTCTGGCATTTCTACTCTTCCTTACATTAGGAAGGCAAACTGAAACTAGCATGAGTTAAAGGCAGGTGAGCCCAAAAGAATCACCTAAATAATTATTGACTTCGCTTCTTAGTTCAGATCTCCATAAACATTGTCTTCCCTGTGATTAAGTTCTCTGTTCGTCGGCAATCCTGTCACATTTGCAACACCAGAGAGACCACTCACTTAGATCTGTAAGAATTATTGTGAGGACTCATTCATCACTTAGATTTGCAAGCTATGCAGCTAGCTTTTTTCCACCTCCCTTTCCACCTGTTCCACTACTGACTTTATGGAGTTTGTGCTGAACCTGCAAATTCCCTCCAAGCTCAAGGAGTCCTAATGAAGGCGCTTCACTGCTTGTGCATCCTGCTGTATCTCCACGGCTGCCCTGGAGAGACAGCAACTGCATGCTGCTCTTTCAGTCCTGATGGCAGGCTGGCCTAGGAGAGGCACAAAGAAGCAGTTTTTATAAGGCTGTTAGCTGGGGTTGTAGCTGACTTCAAAAAAGAAAATCTGAGAAGTACTCTAGTGGTGTGTGCAAAGTCATGTGGTTGGTATCTCAGACTGAACCAGGAAAAAAGAGCATGGGGCTGGACACAGGGCTGCCTGGGAGTCCAGGCAGCATGCCTACTGCCAAAACAGACAGTAAATTAACATTGCCATGCATTAATTTGGCACCATCTATTCAAAACACCATCGAATAAGTAAGTGTGAATTGACAAAAAAACTCATACTTCCTGATCACCCAGAAGCACACAAATCAGAATTAATGTTTGTGAAAACTCATGACAAGGGAAAGAAGAGGATTAGAGGGAAAACACATAAACCAGAAATAAAACCTTCTTGTTTAAAAAAAAAAATTTAGCTCTGCTTATTTGATATTTCTTCCTCATGGATTCAAAGCTGCAATGATTTCTTCAAAGTCTGCCTGTGGCTATCAGTTATAGAATAGAGGCACCACCCCATGATCAACACCACTGATTTCTGTTACAGGGTATTTGATTTATAGATATATTTTAATACTATTGGTACAAAAATTATCACAAGAACATGAGCAATAAATGCATTAAGAGAAATAAAAGCTGTCTGTGGATAGTCTGACAGCAGAAAGAAAAAGCTGTACATGCTGAGGAAATAATTTCTTGGGAATTACACACTGAACTCAATTAATTCATTTTTTTAAGAGCTTTGAAGTGCTATACTAATGTTAAGCAGTATTAATTCAACTTCTACCCCTCCTTTGACTTGTTCAATTATTTCACAGCCATAAGCACAAACCCTCTAATAATTAAAAATAATTTCTTAATCTGACTTTCCTGCTCTAAGAAATATCTTGTAATCCCACAACTCCTTATTGCATTCTCCAAAATAAAAAGTATTTCTTTAAAATTTCATTTTATTATCCCACTCCTTTTTTTCAGTCTGTTGGTCAATACAATGCACAACAATATCAAAGTTTAAAGTGTGACGAATTTTTATTGTAGCACTCAGATCAATGTGCAGTAGATGAAGGAGGGGCATTTTTGAGGGGAAAAGTGTTCTTTAAAATTGAAAAATGATGATGGCGTGTGCTGGTTTAGGTATAAAGAAAAAGGCTAATAATATCTAGAATAATAAAAACATACATGTGATAAAAACCAACAAAAAGAAACCCAAACCAAACCTTGAGACTGTATAGGCATCATGGGACATGACTGACAGTCTGTGTTATAAAGTATTCACAGCAGAAAAGCAAACTGTATTAAAAGACAATAATTAATTTGGATTTGGCCTTGAGAAATACTGAGAACCTTCTATAACCATAATTGTTTGCCTGGCCCTATAGCCCCACTGCAGGGGACCTCTCTTACGTCCAAGCAACAAGTTTTTAAGATATCCCGTGCACAAGATTAGAGGAAACAGAAGAAATTCAAACCACCATGTATTAATTAAATTTGTTAATTAAAGTTGGAACATCTTACAAGTCCTGAAATATACAGAGAAAGATTCTGTCAGTTGCTGCTCAGGCAATAAATGTTGCTAACAAGGTCATGCAACAGTGAAAGTTATTGCCCAATTCAATCTAAAATGAGTCTAAGGATGGTTATCATGAAAAGCCTAATGGTGTCAGTGGGTTTGGAAGTTCATTGGGTAAAATATAGATGTATTGATTAAGAATTTTATGCTGTTTTTTTAACTGAAAAATGAAATCTTCATTTTGAGGTTGTAAAAGTAATGAAAGATTATAATATTTTGATTCTTAGCTGCCACTATATGTGGCAGCTCATAGGAAATTTTCTCATAGGAAAATAAGTTTCATTAAAAAGAAGAAAACTTGTTTTCCTTGAGAAGCATCAACATTGGCAAAGATTTTTTTTATTTTTAAAATTCTCACATGGTCCTGTTTATTTATTTATGAACAGTAATTTGTTTGCTTTGGGTCTCAGAAATGAGACTGGGGAAAAATTTAAAAAAAAAAAAAGAAAGGAGGGAAAAGGCTAATAGAAAAATAAAACATATTTCTAAATCACTGTCACAAGCCTCCTAGCAGTTGCTGGGATATGACATCATGAGATAAAACTCTGTGTCTTACACGGGGAAAACAATTGTAACAGTTCACTTTGCATTCACAGGTTACTTTTAACCCAGCCTTTCTAAATTTGGTTAAAAGCATAAATGAGTGTCCTCCATGGCCATCCCAGGAAGCTGATATTCATAGTCATCTCCAGACCCTGAATACTACTTTAAAAATAGTGTTACAGACTGAGCCATGCCAACCAAGTTTGAATGACTGAAAGGCTCCAAAAATCAAGCCTTCCTATAATGGCATCATACTTTCCTCAATCAAAATAAAAGAAAAAATGTCTCATTCGGAACACTGAACCAGAAATAAAACAAATAAAGCACAAAGACCATTTAAAAAACAACTGTAGATGGGCATAATACAGTAATGTAAGCTAAAACATGTTGTACTGAATGTACTGTACATTCTTTTCCACACCAGTGACATTATTCTTGTTTCTTAGATGTTGTGCACTAAAAAGCACATTCAAATTCCAGAGCTGTATTTGTTTTGGAATACACAGATTAAAAAGGTAGCAGTGCATTTAGTGGTCCACCCAGAGCAACGCTTGTGTCAGGGGGTAGCTAAAGGAACTCTTGGCCTGATTTACCTCTGTAACTCTCAAAATCAGTCCAGAAAGCAAATTTTTATTGGTACAACTTCACTCAAAGTAAATAAGATACATGCAAGTATAATAGATTAGTGAAATGCATACTGTGATTTAAATCTCCGCAGAAGTCAGGTTATGGAAGCCTGAATGCATCCAAAGTTCCTTACAAGCAGTGTCTGACTATACTTGAGGAGAGAGGGAAAACCAGAACTCCAAAAGAGACATTTGATGAAAGCATGAAGAGTTGTCTTTGTATTCCAGTGCCTACTTTCTGTGACAGTGCTCTGAAAGATTAATGGCGTGTGAGAAACACTGCTGAACTACAAAATTAATGTAGAGGGAATCGAGATGTTTGGAGGACACTGTTCACATCAAGATCAAATTCAAAGGCAAGAATGGGGTTTCTGTACCAGACAGTTGGGGTTCAGCTCAGGGCTAGAGTTCAGCCAAGAATTGGGAATACAAAGTTCGGGCCCACACAAGCTATTCGTGTGAGATTTCTGACCCTGCTTAAAACTCACGTTCAGGAAGTGATGCCCTCCCTTCTAGTTTTGAATCTGAATCAGAAAGAAAAGTAATTTCTAAATTAATCTTTTTTTAGAAAGGAGTGACTCAACAGACTTATATCAGTGCACTTAGTCAGACTATTTTATATCCTCTGAGGATATGGCTCAGTGAGGAATCAGCCCTTTAACATATAAAGATGAAGCCTGAAATCGCAAACAGGATGTTCACAAAAAGCAACACATTATGAATTACTTCAGAGTATTTCATAAGTCTATATACTTTTCCACTGGCCGCAGTCCCAAATGGAAAACTGATGTGGAGATGATTGTTATGAAATAAAAAATATGAAGTCTTCATTGGCAGTAGACTAGTGAAAAGACAAGAATTCATTCTTGGAGCAGCCTGGAAAAGTTTGTCTCTATTCCGCACACATTTTGTTTATGATACAAGACAGTTACAGTTGAGGGAACCCTTACTGATTTGTCTTGAAAGTGGATTTTTTTAAATGCCTGCAGGAGACAGCTCAGTATGATAAATCTAGTTCAATGTTGTTGATCTCTAACAGTATTGCGGCTGCTATTTTCACACAAGATGTTTAAGAGGTGCTTTAGAAATGTGAAATTATCAAAATGCTCATTTCCTGGTTAGTTTTGCACCACTGCACAGCTGTGCTCAATTAGGCAGACATTTGAAAAACAGCAGGGAAAAAAAAAAMCACACTAAAAAAACAAACACCCATAAACCCCAATGCATTCTTCTAGCCATTGCATTCTTAATTTATACAAGTAAAAAGTCTAGAATAAGTCATATCAGAAAACAGACTACATCAAACCCCCTCTGCAATTAAGTGTATTTTCTTGGAGAAAATTTGAAAAAGTTTTTTTCATTTCCTCTCATGTCATTATTTTCTAAACTCAAAGAATGATGAAGAAGGTGGACAACAATATTTCTTGTCTTGTAGTAGCATCCAAAGGACACAGTCAAATTCCAGGTCTATTATGCTGGACAGAAAGTCTAAGTTGCATGATTCCCACCTTAAGTTCTTCACAATCTGCAACAGATTCATAATAGATGATGAGAGCGACAGAAACACTAACAGATAATATTTCCATTAGACAACCCCTTCTGAAAGATTTTTGGAGATCAACCTTAAGCTGTATTCACTCTGGTCTCAGCAATCAAGTTTCTTTTCAACTCCCATTGATTTCCTCTGGCTTTTGTGTATCTAGATCTATCTATTTTGGACAAAATAAAAGAGCAGAAGAAAAATATAGTTGGACAAAATAAAAGAAGAGAAGAAAAACTATTCTGACAAAAAGTTCCTGGTTAATACAGAAAAACAAATTTCAAAACATTTTTAGAGTTTAGGACTGCTTAAACGCTTTCTTCAGATATTATCAGGCTGGACTGACAAGAGTTGGTCTGATTTTCCATGAGAGAGAGAAATATGAGTATATCATTTCCTATTATCTCATTTATTTTGAGGGATTACAAGCAAACTTCTAGGAAAAATCTTCCAGTTAAATGTGATTCACTATTAAGCCATGTAATTTGGGTTGTGATTTTTGTGAAAAGCATTAGAGATATATATGTCTGTAAAATGAGAGGACACTTTTTTTATTACAGCTTGTGAATTCTAACTAGGACTTGGTCATTGAGACTTTCTTTCCATATGCATTTTTTATTTCTTGCAATTTTAAGAACAAGTCATTAACATGTGTCCCAGTGACAAGTCAGTGTATCTGCCTCACTGCAAGACTCAGGACAGTTCTGATCTCTTCTGCCTTAGATGCTGGGTATACTAGATATATAGCAGTGGATTATAGCAGAGAAGGTCATTTAATTGTTTCTTCATCTTCATTTCTATTTATTTCCTGTATGGTGTGCTCACAGCTAGAGTTACTTGGCAGCTGTTTAATGGCAGCAAAACAGAAAGATATTACCTTGCCTTGGAGTAAAAAGCAAAGCTGAGTGGGATTGGTCTACTTCTTCACATGGTAGTCTTTTCATTACTGGTCTGGCACTTTTATCATGCTGTTTCTAAGAAGTGAACAGGAAAACAACTGTCTCATGAGATATACATATACAAACCCTCGGTTGCCTGAAGTCGTGTAGTAATCATCCAGTCTCTGTAATACCAAATATCTGTCAGACTTTATAAAACGTTGCAGTCATTCTGCCCAAATTCCAATCCCAGCGTTTGCTGATGAGTCATCCCCAAAGTCAACAGAGAGAGGAGAAACAGCAGTTCCTGTGGAGGAGATGTCTACCCTTCCTATCTAATAGGGGGGATGAGCACATTTTCGGTAAAATGATGTTTTCTCCCAAACTGAAGCCTGTCACAGACACGTATCAGTTTCAATGGAACAGATCCACACATAGAAGGAAGGAGATCCAGGCACAGATCCCCCCATTTTACCTGATTTGGTGATGACATTTAGCAGTTTCATATGACACACAAGAAGCATCAAGCAGAATGAAAAATAAATGTCGTTCTGGTCGGCTATGCTCTAGACTGACAATATGGAGGATAAAAATCTTTTTTCCACCAAAGTAATCTTTGTCACCAGATAGTTGGACACTTGATAAAACAGGGAGGAAGCTTGTATGTTGATCTATTTCCACATAGCACTTAGCCACAAAACACTCCAGGTTCTTGCAGTGATCTCATTTTGAATCAGAAGTAGACATACCGGAGAGTTTTCAAATCCCATTAGGCTTAGATACAGTTTGTCTACTACATTTGTTTGAAGAAGAGATAAGAGAAAACTGAACCATGAAAAGTGGCAGAAGACGGAAAACAGAATAACACAAAATGCATCTCTTCAAGATTTCTGAGACCACTAAATCCTTGCACTAACTGATCTTATCTTAGGCAAACATCTCCTAAATTTTAAATAACTCAAACAATCATTTCAGGAAAATAAGATCCAGCCATGTGTTAACAAATGTTCACCTATTCATATGTTTCTAGTTCCCCTCATTGCTAGACCTTCCCGTTGCGCATGAAGTTTTCCACCTGTTACTTCAGAAAATCTTCATAAGTTATGTCTCTTTAACTAAGGTAAGTCTAGCTGGAGAGAGAGGATCTATCTGACAAAGTGGCACAAGAGCATCTCTGCTAACAAGCTTGCTAATCTAGCAATGAGGTCCTCAAAAAACATTCAGTGCAGGATGTTAACCAAAGCCTCATGAGAAGTGATGCATGGGCTGAAGTGAGGAAGGGCCTGATGAACAGCATGATGGAGGAGGTCCTCACACTTCCACTGTGAAAGCAGCTTCACTGGGGATTCCCTGTAGCCAAATGCATCCAGCACTGGAAAAGAGTAGGAAGAATGAGAAGGCCRTGCACAGCTGCAGCTCTATGAGCTCATTTGGACTACACAGATGTGGTGGGGTAGCTTGTGCAGCAATGAGTAAATAGGACCTCTTTAGAAAGGATAGGCAAGGAGGAAAAGATGCATTTTGGGCAAATAAGTTGGTTGAATGCAGGGAGATTTGTCTGGGAACTCGTGAGACACCAGACATGAGCTTATGGGCAAGGATCAGAGGACAGACCAACACCAACACAGGTGACATCTTAGTAGGCTCCTGCTACAGATACCTTGATTTTAGTAAGTCTTTCGACATTGTCAAGCCAAACTGGAAGAAATGGTTTGGATAAGTGGACTGTAAGTTAGGTGGAAATGTGGCTGGACTGCTAGGCTACAAAGGCGATATCAAAGTCCAGCTTGTGGCTGGTTACTCTTGGCACCCCTCAAGGATCAATACTGGGGCCAATAATATTCAATGTCTTTATTAGTGACCTGCACAACAGGACAGAGTGCACTCTCAGCAGGTTTGTGATCAATACCAAATCAGGTGGAGAGATTGGTATCCTGGAGTGTAGGGCCACTGAGGGACTTGACAGGCTGGAGACATGGGTTGACAGGAACCTCATGAAGTTCAGCAAAAGTTCAACAAAAACAAATGCTGAGTCCTGCACCTGGGATGGAAAACCTCCCTGAAGCAGTATAGGCTGGTGGTTGACCAGCTGGAAAGCAGCTCTGCAGAAAAGGACCTTGGGGGTCCTGATGGACACCAAGATGAACATGAACCAGCAATGTGCCCTCACAGCAGCAAAGGCCAATCACATCTTCAGCTGCTGCAAGACTGTTGCCAGTAGGTCCTGGGAAGTGACTCTTCCCTTCTGTATGTCACTTGTCATCACATCTGGGGTGCTGTGTCTAGTTTTCAACTCTTCACAATAGACATTGACATAGTGGATCATGGCCACTGCAGGCTACCAAAATGATTTGGGGACTGGAGTATATGTCATATGAGCAGAAGCTGAGAGAACCTAATGTGTTCAGCCTCAAGAGCAGAAGGTTAAGGAGGAATATTCTAATGGAAGAATTAGAGAAAGCAATCA
This sequence comes from Phoebastria nigripes, assembly GCA_035582835.1. Taxonomy (NCBI): domain Eukaryota; kingdom Metazoa; phylum Chordata; class Aves; order Procellariiformes; family Diomedeidae; genus Phoebastria; species Phoebastria nigripes. The sequence continues at coordinate 1,151,292 of JAYKAV010000833.1, read as the reverse complement.
GACTATCTAGACCCACACAGTGATGGGATGAAAGGCAACAACACAGCTGCAAAAAGGAAAATTCTGATTAGATATAAGGATATTTTTTCACCATGAGGATGATAAAATATTGCAACAGTTGCCCAGAGAGGATGTGGCATGTCCTTCCCTGGAAATATTCAGAATGAAACTGGACAAGGCCCTGAGTAACCTGCTCCAAGCTGGCACCGCTTTTAGTGGGGGCTGGACCAGATGATGCCCAGCAGTCCCTTCCCACCTAAATTATTTTTTTATTCTATGAATTAATACAGGAACCTGCAGGGGGTCAGTGAGAAATTAAATAGTTAAATACTTGTCATAGCTGCAGAGCAAGTTGTTGCTTTGGTGTCTTTCTTATCTGTTCCTGTGGATTACAATGGGTTACTTCTGACGTATTCACCTCTCTCAGCAAGAAAGTTGTAATTTGCTTAATCTTATTCCAACTGCCTGATTACAAGCCCTAATCACTCAGCAGGCCTGACCATAATTAGTATCTGAGGATCTTCCCTTTGGTAGTTGTGAGTAATGGTAGATTCAGGGATCCAAAAAGTATCTTGAAACAAAATATTGTTTAATCTTAACAGCAGGAAGAAGGCAGACCAAAAGATAGTTTTACAAAACTGTGTATAGGTGAGATTTGGTTAACGAGATGTGAATGTCCACATTGTTTACATCTAAGATAATCTATCCAGGATCTTTTTATAATTACAGGAAGTCTAGGACACAGTTTCAAATCAAAGCAGAAGTCTAGGATCGGTCATATGTATTGTACTCCAAAATTGCCTATGACTCTCCATTAATTATATGCAAAGAAATGCAGCGAAGGGTGACTATCTCAGCTACAGATATCGACACCATAAATGTCTACATGATATTAAATAAGTCCCAAGTTACAGCTCTAGCTTATCTCTGGAGTCTGTATTCCAGTCTACATCCCCAAATTTGCCCTTTAGCCTTTTTCATTGAAGGCTTCTCCTTTTATTTTAATCCAAGTTTTCTGTTCTCTGCTCTGTTTCCTGATTCTGCTTCAACCAAGTGAGTCAGCCTGCAAGAATGTCACAAGTTCACTTATAGACTGATGGAGCTGCAATATTCTGAAATGTTTCTAAGAAATGAATATCAGGATTATAATATACACTGTTGACAGAGCCAATTTCCTGACAGACATACTCTGTAGATTTGTGCAGTAAACACCACAACAGTCCTGTTAAGCCACAGCATTCATAAAATATTTACATGCAGCTTCAAATTTGTCACAATAGTGTAAATATTTAAAGCAGTATCACTAGTATCTTGGAACCATTGAGGTAGTTCACACCCAGACTTATCATTTCAGACTCTCTGCAAACGCTGCCAGATATTTTCAGCAACTTTTGATGGGTTCCTGCACAACCATTGCACCTAGTAAGAGTGCATTTTCTTCCATTAAACAGAAGTTAAAACCAAGACTTCTGAAAACAAGTGAGAGGTCTGCAGGAATCAGTCCTCCACTAATTGCTATAAAAGAGTGCTGTTTATTCAGCTCATTTTACACGAAACATGTCGTAGTGTTGCAATACAATTTTTAATAAATTTTATACATCCTCCACACAGAAAGCAAAGGAAGGGAAGATGCCAAAAAGGTTTAGGCATGCTTGAGAAGGAGCATATGGAGATATCTGTTTACGACTTTGAAACATGACCATTTTCTGGGACAGTGGACAATGCACAAACTAGAGATCATGTGGCAAGGGGGGGGAAACTCAGAGCAGAATTGAGAAACGCAGTTACATTCTAATCCTATTTCACTCTTAATTCTGATTTTATGAGACCTAGCTTTGATATTCTGTTCATTTCCCAAAGCTTTCCAACATGCATGATTTTGGGGGGTCAATCAATTTCATTTGTTTCTTAAATACAGAGAACAAGATCTTAGATGTAGAGGGGTGCAATTCTGTTGTCTTCAATAAGTGTTCAAAGACACATATGTGCAGAGGGAAAGGAAATTATGTGGAAGTCCCTCAAAAATTATAAATTTCTGTCAGTGTCTGATGTAAACATCCCACCTAAATTAATCCCTGACCTCTTCGAGAACTTATTCCAGGTTTCTCTGCATTTTTTCTCAGATAATGTTCTAATAGGAGGTCTGTATAACACAATGATACACACACATCCTATGGGGTGAAGCCTTAAGTCACAACTGTAGAGAACAGCTGTGTTCTCTGTGATTTGTACTCAGAGATCTTTAGAAAAGCAAAACATGAAAACACAGTAAGTCCCCTTCTCTTTGTGCTTCATCTCTACCATATCTCTGCAAACACATCAGTCACTATCATTTTCTTGTCTCCTTCCCATTTTTTTCCCCTGGAAGATCTAATGAAAGTTCATTTCCAGAGGTTTGGCAACCTACCCAGGAACCTGTTTATTAGCTTTAAAGTCTTTGATCAGACCCAGCAGTTTATATAGACTCTTTTTAACACAAGTACTTGTAGTGATGACAGCTCCAAGTCAGAGCCAAGACCCATAAATCACTGAAGGATTTTGTTTAAATATGACCATTTATTTTTCTTGGCCTGTTACTTGTTGCTTGTATTCGGCAAGGGTCAGAATACAGAGGGTAAGACCCAACAAAAAAAAATAATCCTAATGCACATAAGTCTATCAACATAAAGCCTCTTCTTTTCCATAAAACAAATAATTTGTACAACAAAAAAAATGAATTTGCAAAGCTTTCACATGATATTAGCATTTTATATCGTGAAATAAAAAAAGTATAACATGGCACAACATTTTCAGTGGGGACCTTACAGTAAATTGAGTCTGAAGAGAAATGTGTAACCTTTATTCCTCTTGCTCTCTAGTCTTCACTTCCAAGTGATACATCTGTTGTATAGTTGGAAAGTTGATTAATGCACTTACAAAAAGTGTCTTGTACACTTCAGAGAAATGGGGTTTCATTGGGAAAAAAAAACTCTTTAAAGGCAAATCATGTAGTTCATGATAAAAGTTCTGAGAAAAAAAAAAAAAAAAAAAAAAAAGCATCTGATGGCTACAGTCTGCTCTTCCACTGGGTATTATTAGCTCTGTTCCAATGTCAAGTACAGAACTGCACTCAACAACTCTTACTTCAAATGCAGAGAAATCTACAGAGGCTTGAGCTTTACACTAGCTTTTTAAACCAATGGAAAGAAAGGAAGAAAGAAAACCTTGCTCTGCTATTGCAAGACTCCTTTTTTTCATTCAGACTATGTTTTCAATGGAGTACACCAGCACTCAACTTACTTTTTCCACCAGTTAGAGAGAAGAAGGGCCCTTACAGGAAGAATAGAAAACCCCTGTTTGTGACACTTTTGAAGTCTTCCACTTACAACTAACAGCAAGCACATGCAGTAAAAAATGAGTCCTAAATGGTATTTTAGCTGCTGTATTCTTTTTCTCATCAAATTCATTGCAATGACTTTGAGTAGTACAGCTGATGCAGCATTCAAGGACAAACATTCAGGCACAAACACACAGCTCTTAAAAATGTGTGGAAACACATATAGAAAGTATCCTAAAAGTACAGCAGAGCCAAATTCCAACGCAGTAAATGTGAAACATTTTGTTTCACTTTTTGCTTTTGCATCAGAGACTTAAGTCAGTTTTCAACTACAGTCTTTCTTCTCTTTGTCTTCCCTTCCCTTAAAACAACATTACAAAGGTTAAAAAGACAGTTTTAAGTGAAGTACCCATGCATTCAATATTTAATATTCTTATAATTTAGATGAAGACAGAATTATTCAAAACCTGAGTGATTACAAATCAGATGTCTCCTTTATGAGTCAAAAAACCCCACCCAAACCTAGTATTTCAACATGCTAACAAATCTGTCTTCAGAAAAAAAAAAAAAGGAAAAAAAATTATACGTGAAAACAACCCATAAAATAGGTTGGTTGGGTTCTCATAAGGATTTGCACAAGGCAACTGGTAAAATGGTGCGCAGTCTTGGTGCAGACCTCAAGCTGCAGTAGAGTAACAGCAGCAACCAGCAATAGTGCATCAGCTGATTCTTGCAAGAAAAAATCCTTGTGGACTCATGTGTAGCATGCTGCAGAATTGACAAGGTTGCTTGTTTATTTTTCCAGTCCAACACAGGTCATTGCTAGAGGCACAGTATAATACCAGACCAGCTGGTTTATCATAGTGATTTGGAATGAGAAACTTTTTGCTCTTGCTAAAGAGGCAGATTTTTGAGCAGACTGTCTACCTTGTATAGCACCTAGTAAAAAATCACGGCCCTCTTTTTCTGTGATGGCAAATGGCAGGTGAATCTTCTCCTTTATATCTTTTCTCTTGTTCATATTCCCTGTGACTTTGATATAAGATTATTGTTGTGTTGTGGTACTATTTTTACATAGGCTTTAGTTTACAATGCAGATGGCAATTGATTTAGTGCCAAGATTTTTTATATGTATATCTCTATATATGTATATATACACACCATAAGTGACACCACAAATTAATTAGAAAAATGAGGGATATATCTTTTAAAATGCAAAGCAGATTTTTCTACCTTGAAGTGAAAGGTGGGGAATCTAAATCATAAAGTCATCCTGAAACAGAGATTAATTCTAATTAGGGCTCAGAGTAGAGTGACAAAAGTGTTGATAAATGGCTTCCCTTCTTGTAGTGGCTTGCTTTTACTTGAAAAAAAAATGCTTGGTTTACACCAGAGCTTCATTATATAATGTAAGAAAGGAAATAAAACAGCCATAGGCAAAGCAACTAAATAATTGTGACCACTAAAAGATGACTTAAAAATCTTGTCCTCTCAATCAGGATGGTTTCAACAGAGACTCAGAATTTTTCTTCTTACAAATTGCCTGTCAATATGGCTGGCTATGAAGTGTCTATTCACCTTCAAGCATTGAAGCAGGAATCCTTGTACACAAACACCTCACTCTCATACTGTGGACAGTGTGTTAATCTGAATCACTGCTGTGTTATTTTTCAAAACTCCTCATTATATTACCTTTTAACCAAAAAGTGATAGTGTGTTTGGCACAGATAATTCTTGAATTATGGTGTCTCAGCTGCCCTTGAGTGGCATCCAAATATAAGTACTGTTACCCATGGACTTAGCATACAGCTGCAAGTTACCACCCTGCAAGTAAAATGCACAGGATGWTGATGAAAACAACAAGCTGCAGCTGTATGAAACACTTCTTTGACTACTTCTTTCAAAGGGCAGTTATCGCAATCCTAGTAATTTTTGAAAAAAATTATTAGAAACACCTGCCATAGTATCCAATTCAATCCCCAGGTAAACTAATGAAGCACTTAGACCTTCTGTATTTCCTCCTGCTAATGGACTCCCAGGCTTCTCAGCAAAGTCTGAAATATTTTCAGCAGACAAATGCGCAATGTTGTCCTTGTTCTTGCTACAAAATGAAAATTAAGATATTGACTCAGAACAGTGTGTTCCATTGCTCATTTTAGTAACTTTTTAAATGTTATGTGGGATACAGGGTGACCACCATCTTGCCACAGCTTTGGCAAAACAGAAATGGCCTGCTCATTACACCCCTCCTCTCTGAGTTGGGTTTGGAAGCTTGTTCAGCCTGAAGACAAAGTTAGTATTTCTGTCTTTCAGAATTCTTCCCTCTTATCTTGTTGACAACAAATAAAATGAGGACCAGCAAAAGACACAGTGGGTTCAGAGACTTCCCATGGGCCAAATCAGTCAGGGATTCAATACATTTCCTGCAAAGCCTATGTCTGTGCAAGGAGATGCACAAGCCATCAATTCTCCTTTGCCTACTTAGGTTGCAGGACACAAGATCTAAGAATACCAGAACCTCCTCTTGGACACAGCAGAAATTAAAAACAAAATTAATAGTTAGGTGGACTGTAAATCCAGGAGCCATTCACACACAAGTGTTTGGTTTTGAGCTCCTCTGTCAAAAAAAACCCTGCCAAGTTTCTCTTGTGAAGGATGCGTATGTAACGCTTGCTATTCTTTAGAAGCAGTGTTACTTAAAAAGACCTGCCAGAAAATAGAATGGGACTGCAAAAGACTACTAAGAAGAAAGCATGGAAAAGAAGGAAAGATGATCACTTTAGGGCAGCATCATATCAGTAGTGGGAGAAAAGTTTTAGCCCGCAGAAAAAGCTCACCACCTGCATCTCCTTCAATGCCTCTTCATTCCATTGCTATGAGTGACTGGCATTCTGGCAGAGACATTTTAATTTAGCATTTCAGCAAATTCTGAGTATTCAATGAAATTTCTTGTCAGCGAATAGAGTCGTGAGTCTAGTCCTTGAACAAGCAAGTCAGTATTATGGCTATTTCCTTGGCCTTACTATTTGGGTGTATGTTTTCCTAGAAATCTCACCTACAGCAAATTAAATCTCTCTAATAACAAATCAGTTTTTTGGCAAAGGAAGTGAGAAAAGCTTGTTATGTGCAGCTTGTGCAGCTGCCTCACACCTGTAATAAAGCAAAACCTCAGATTTTTGCAGCTTTTCTGTACAGCGGTCTGATGGCAACTTGTCAGGGTCCCTCTTCACTTGGGACTTGCATTTAAGCTCAGGCCCTCCCCTCTGTTCTTGACCTGAGCTATGTTGGTATGTGCCAGGCCATGTACTCCACTGACACAGAGCTGACCATGGACCACAACTACGGACCATGCTTCCTGGCTTGGCCTTGGTCTTGCCTGTGACTGGCAAAGCCCCTGCCCTGCCAGCGCAGGAGCCTCCCATGGCTCCCGGCCTCCAAGGAGCTGCCCACTCCTGCTGCGTCCTGGGTCTCTGCTTAAAGGGGCAATTCTCAGTGGTACCGCCATGTCCAGCAAGATTAAAAAAGCTAGGCAAATTCTTACTCCCCTGTTACGGCACTTGAATACCTCTGTGCATCTGTCCCTCCTCAATTAGATCCAAAATGTCAGAAACACACAACAGTCTTATGTTGTTTTCTTCTTCTCTGATTTCACTTGGTGGCTCCATAAAAGGCTCTTCTTTGTGCCGCATATAGTTGAGCTGTGAGTCTGAAATAGAAAGGGAATGTTCTCATCCAGAAAACATATAACATTTCAGACGTGGTGGCCAGGACAAAACAAAGTCCTGTCAAAGTGAAAAAATCAAAAGAAAGGGCACCTTTCCCCAGCCCAGGAAAGACACCAGTAAAAGGTTAGGACGCTCACCTGCAGTACAAGGTGCTACAGTTCATGTTCCAAATCATTCACAGCAAGGGCCTTGACCTCAGCTTAACACTACTCGAACTAATAATATTATACTATTCAACTCTTCAGGGCTGGATGGCATATAGTTTCTCACTGAGGTTGTACCTCCTTTTAAAAAATGTCCAAACTAGATATGTTTTGGAAGAAAAGTTTAAGTTTGAAGAATAAAAATTTCTCTACGACAAAGACATTTAATCTGAACATTCCTGACGGGTTCTCATGTCAGGCAAAACATCAAAAGAATTTATTTTAAATGGCCTGTAATCAGTTCTTTTTACGATATGAGGTAGCTTTCTAAATAGCTTTTTAGTTTTTCAGTGGATTATTATTTTTGATRGTTGATTTTAGTACTAATCCATTTCTGCCTCCTTAATTGAGAGTGTTTAGTTTAGAAAAGAGAAGACTTGGTGAGCAGACTTCAAATGCTTTAAAAGCTCCTGCAAGGAGCTGGTAATAATCTGTTCTTCATGGATAAAAAAGAAGTAATGGACTTAAATTGCACCAAGGAAAGTCCAGGTTAGTCATTATCAAAGACTTTCTAAATGGTAAGGGATAGTGAAACCCTGAAACACACTGTCTGGGAGAGGTGTGGTGACTTCATTATTGTAGGTCACTAAGAATGGGCTTGGTAAACATCTGTCAAGAAAAGAGTAGGTATAGCTGATGCTGCCTTAGAGTAGAAGGATGAAATAGATGTTGTTTCTTCTTCTATGAAACTATTAACATCCAAACAAAATCCAGGAACTATATAAAAAAGAAAAGGCTATTTCCCAAAAAGTTTTTCTTAAATTAGTGTTAGAATCACATTCTACATGTAAAAGGTTTTGAATATTGAAACATTCAGTACTGCACTCTGCCCTTTCTAGAAAGAAAATAAGGCTTCCTAAGCAGCGCTTTTCCACACTGTTGCTACACAAAACACGATTAAATCACATATATGAACCTTGGCAACTCAGTTCCACAATTATTCAATTATTTTCTTTAGTTTTATAGTTTCATTCTCTTTTTCACATATACTTTTTAAGTTTGGACTTCAGTTACACAGTGTGTCTTCTACATTTCTGTTCCCCATGTACCATGAACCTCCATTTCAACTCTTGAGGTCAGTAAAGTTCAGGTATTTGAAGTCAAACAAAAATTTTCTTGAATTTGGGCCTTGCTTACTACAGTATCATAAAGGATTTAAACAAAAATTGAAATCCCAAATCAGAATGCCTTGTAATGGATTGTAAAATGGCAGAAGCATGGAAAAAATGATGCCTGAATGAATCTTTATTGTAATTAATTCAGTTAAGAAGAGCCAGAGCTTCAACAACATAAAATAAAATTAGCAACAAATGTTAAGATCCCACAGATTTCAGACCGTGCAGTTAAAGAAGGGGAACATCAGCCCTGCCTGAAGGTATCTGCAGTCTAAATATAGTTTAGACTCTTTACGTACCTTAACTTTAATACATAGTAGATCACTGTACAGTCCTGCATCTTCCAGGATTTTTTGACTGGGCAAAAAGGATAAATGGGAGTTCTTACTAAGCCCTGTTGTGGCTTAGCATAACACTGTATTTAGCAGGGTTAAAAATACTCAACAAAGCATTCAGCTAGGTTGGGTGGTAACTGCTGGAACCCTTGAAAATGTCAGCACACAGAGGGTCTCTATTCTTCTAGGTTTCATTTCAGTCCGAGTCCTTCACAGGGTAGCCTTCTATACCCTGAGACTATTTGGACATGGAGCATGCTGAAATAACCAGCATGGAGTGGTCTGTCCACTCTCATGTTTCTCCAGATATTTTTGGAATCATCATTTTGTGAATTCATTGTATGGGCAGACTTAATTTGATTTCTCCTTGAGGAAATAACCGGAAGTTCTCACAATAAAATACAAGAAAATTCCTTTATGTCCTTTTAAATTAGGTAGGGACCTACACACAAAGAAGCAGCACTTCCCATCATCTCTTGTGATCAGAATACAATAAGATCAAATGAACAAAAGATGGCTAAAACATTAATCCTGTTTCTAATCCCGCTGTTGTGGCTGCTCCTTGCCAGAGTTTGCATTTCAAAGGCTGAAGTCTTTCTAGCCTGAATGCCAGTTGTATCTTCCTTCTTGCCTTTAATATTCCAACTATTAATTACAAAATTCATCTTCTTTTCAGTTTTATTTAATTACAGAATTGGAGCTAACTAACTTTTGAATAGAACTAAGCCTGTCAAATTCAGCCATCATAACAATATAAGCACTCGCAGATTGTATGGAAACCTAGCAAAAATACCCTTGACCATCACACAAACAGGCATGAAAAGCAGATGAATCAATTGTTTCATGTTCTGCTTTGTAAGTAAGGAGTAGAGCTGCAAATTTTTACACCTGCTTTCATATTTGTGTGTATAACATTCCAGTGAAATAGTTGGCAAAATAATCCCATCTCATTCAATTGCAGAAAGCTGTTTTATATGTTGATTCTCAAAAGTTATTGTTGCTACAATAATGCATTTGAGTTTTTGTAACAAGACCCCTTTATATCATATGTTCATATTTCACCAAAACTCAGGATTTTTAACTGATACTGTAAAGGTGCTGTTCCTCTATAGGATTACTACATATATTGTTGCCCTTCAACATTTTTTAGCATGGAGGATTACCCCTAGCATAACATTTACAACACTTTCAAAGCTGTAAGGTAATTAATCTTCCTCCCCTTACACCTAAGAAATACTCTGTAGCCTGAATTAAGCCCTTAGGCTGACTTACCATGTGTCTATTCCCCTTCAGGAGGAAGAAAACCATCTCTTTCAGAGCTCTTCACTTAAATCACAAAGAATAGTAAACAGAATAGTAAAAGCCTATCAGACATGGTGCTTAAGTGAAGGTCTTGAACAATGTAGTTTAATTCCCTCATGATTCATCTTGGAAACTTTAAGAATGTCTTCCACATCCAGGTTGGTGTCCTCTGCCTACTACAATACAGAGTCTTTCTTTTTGTCTTTTCATTTTTGTTGAAGCTGAGGTTTTCCTATGAAAAGTTACCGTTTTGAGACTTTTACACATCCTGAAAAAAAGGGTTTTTCAGTGGAAAAATTTGCAACTTTAGTTATGATAGCATTTCCTCCAATTAATTGTAATTTCTTTTTCCTTAACTTCTGCAATAAAATTTATGAAATAATATCTTTGCTGACTACAGCAGATGATCCCAGTTTATGAATCTATAAAGTGCAGGGAATAAAAATTAACAGTATTTGTTTACAGAAATAATAGGTCTTAACTCATATAGAATGAAATAATATTTTCCCATTTATTTGAATAATCTGAAGCTACATACACAGAAGTGCCAATTATCCGGTTGTTACAGTTTTGAAATGGCATATGAAATCACTGCATTTTCACTTTTGTAAATATCTTCTTAAAAGAGTTTTGGAATGTGGTATGACTGATTTATCTACTGAATAATGAGTGTAGCAAAGTTCCTTCCAGTTATAAGCAATATCTGACAGATTGGAAAATATTTAACCAGTCTATATACTGCAAAATAAATTTATGATTATGCGGTTATGATGTTTTGATACAATATAGGTGTTCTTGTATTGCTGCATGACAACCGCAATTCTATTTTGTTTATCTGTCTGCTCAAAACCTGTAATGGCCAGTTCTGTTAAGTAGGAGTTCACTGTGGAAATATGAGCCAGAAAAGCACTAGTTAAATCTTTCAAAAGAGAAAGGAATTAAATTCACTCTATCCATGAATATCTTAGACTCTTTTTCTGAAACTCTTCAGAAAAATTCTAGTGTAACATTAAAGAACAACATCTAAAATTTCAAATGAATCAACTTAGTTTTGTTGGAGATAAAGGGCATAAAAGTCGTTACAGGTGAAGTGGTTATTTCCAGTAATTGAATCTGAAGACTTAAGTGTATTCCTCCAAAAGCACACTGTAAAGTTTAGTCAGCAGTTCAAAATGAAGTGCCCCTGATTTGCATGAGAAACCTCTGGAAAAAATACCACAGGGACTTATATTACACAACAAGGCTTTTAAAAAGGCAAAGTTTGGCTCATGAATTTAACTAGTCCATATTAAGGAAATAGATGCAAAAGAGACATTTTCAGCATGGAAATTTATGTTGGATATATTCAATGAGTGCAGACATTCTGTCCTGTCCCTGCACAGAGGACATAAATAATTATTTACCATTGCTTTAGGTATCAAAGAGAAACACTGAACACACAAACCAGTCCCTCAGGAGTTTTCAGCATTCACAAGCTTCTTATTTATATACAGATAAAAGGCACCTGCAGCTGTATGTCATTAGAATGAAAAATGACCTTCAGTGACCAATAAGGCTAATCAAAGAAAAGTTTTTCCCAAAGGGTGTAGCACTACCCATATTTCCCTTCAGAGGCACTCAGGATGGATTTAGGTAACAAGAATGCGTTGAGCCTTCCTCAGACTTTTCTCTGTTAATTACAGTGCATTGTGTACACTGCATCTGTGCTTGTGTACAACAAGATGCAAATGAAAAGAAATTACAAGACTATTTTTAAAGGGTAAACAAAACTGTTTGATAGTGCAGCACTGACTAAATTGAGTACAGCACTTAGCCCACCTGATAACACAAAGTCTTGGAAAACAACGGTGATGGGAGCTAAACAGGCAACCTGCTAGATTAAAGTAAGACGGGGTGCTTTTTGAAGGCAGAATACATGTTTCACTGTCCTTTCTGCATTAAACATAGGAAATTGTTCTCAAATCTGCCTTGCTTGGATCTAATCATGTAGACATCCTTTGCCATGGACTGCATAGTACAATAAATAGGGACAATCAATAGTACCTTATGCCCATAGTAGTCTTACGGAGCTCAATAATAGATTTTCTATCCACCTGCCTGATTAGAATTATAAAGCATTGTCATTTTCTCACATTTGGATCTGTGAGTTGTAGAATGCTAATATTTGTTATTGCAGTATCAAGACCTGTATTGGGCCCATCCAATTTTTGTGGACAATAAAATACTACATTTTGACCATAAACTTGGCTCATATACCCTCTGTTTCTCAAAAATATCTCAAAGAAAACATTTCTGTAGCGCTCGGGTTTTGTATTTACTGTGAGGGATGTTAAAAGCTGCTTGATATCAGGGTAGTCCTGGTAAGATAGATTGTTCAGAAGACGCAGTCAGAGATACATGATTAATACACCTATCCAAAGCACTTACATAATTCCTGTTCTCAAAGTACTGAACACCACATGCTCTTGTTTAGCCTCATAAGATCTCTGAAAAGTAGAGACATACTCTTCATCTCTATTTTCATAAAACTCAGATGGAGGTGAGCTAAATGCAGGTGATCCATGAAGTCTCTAACAAAGCAGAGACTGGAACACAAGTCTCCACAAACTTACCTCTTTGCTGGACTCTCCTTTTTCTCACTTCTGTACCTGTGAAGTTTATGTATCTAATGAATATCATTCTATGCTACGTATTTCTCCATCTGCTGTAAGATCTGGCAGAGAGAAAAGAAACTTAGGGGATTCTGGAACTCTAAAGATGAAGGGAAATAAGAAACTTAACAGAGTTGCCAGGAACAAGAGAGGAAGCAAAAGTAACTCAGTCCATGGAGTGCAGTTTCTTATATTTCTTTAGCCCATTTCATACTGTGCATCATGGTCAAAAGGGGTAAACACAAGAGCATTCCAAACTGATGTCAAACAGCATCAGGATATTTTATAAAACAGGAAAAACAGTAGCAGCAAAGAGCCTCTTTTCCACTGAAATGAATTGAAAAAGAGCAGTGTGTCAGACTACTCACTCTCCTAGTCTAGATTGCTCAATATCTTTTTCTCTCTCTTTTTTTTGTCTCATTTCACAAAAGAAATCAAACAAAGAAGTTGGCTTAGCTTTCCTTATTGCTCCATTTTCTGTTCTTCTGTTAAGAATCACTGCCCTTCTACTCCCAAAGCCCCCCGATAGATAGTTCAAGAAAAGGTCCAGAACCAGACTAAATAGTTTGAGTTGCTTTGATGATTGATGGCATAGGAGCCAGAAAGCTCCAAAACAACTTGCTGCTAACAAAAATACAGAAAGGCTTTACTGGATTCATTAACACAGATTGCCCTTKTTTTGAGCCCACCCAAAGCCTGTGAACAGAAATCCAGCCTCGCAGGGCAGGGTGTTAGAAAGAAGACAGTCCTGGGAACTCTCCAAGACTGTTCCGTCCCATACACAGTTCAAGCGCACTGTCAATCTTTATAAATTTAGATCTTACACAGCCAACGTTGTGGATCTTACAGCTATGACAATGGTATGAAAGACATCTGCCTCCAAGAACAATCCTGTGCCCCAGACTCCAGGGGCAGCGACATGACTTGAGGTCCTCTCCAGCTGGAACTGTCCACAGTGACCTTCCATATCATTTACCCACATCTTTTATGAGCCTCATGTAGCACCTAACAGCCCTTATACATCATTATTAACATTTTATAGGTTTTTTAGTTCAAAGTGCCTGCAATAATCTTATTAATTATTGTACCTATTCAGCTTTAAATTAGTTTGTCAGTTATTGCAGGGATTTGATATAAATTAATATAACTGAAAAGCCAAACATCATGGCTTCAATGGTTTTATGGTAATTTCAACTTACTGTGGACTGGGCCTCTTTCAGCTGCTGCCACTGCACACCTCCAGCCTGAACACGAGGAGAGAAATGCTCCCCTGGGAGGTCCTCTTAAAAGGGCCTCACCTGTCCAGCTCTTCCAAAAATGTCTTCTGTGCTGCTGTATAAGAAGCTCTGGTGGATCATAACATTGCAGTCAGAACCCAATGTCTCACTTATCCCAAATGTATGGCTCTAGTGGGTAGGAGCTGTCTTGCTATAGTAAAAGAAGAGGAAGGCAAAATTMAAGCTGGATGGCACCCTGCCTCCTTGGATTGAGCACTGAGAAAACTGGAACATTACATACTAGCATTTCTAGGGCTATTACCCTCTTCATCCTTCCCCCTGAAACCAGCACAGATGCAGAGAGTTCATCAGCGTGGCTTCTTGATGCCCCGTATGCAGTAAATTCATCCCTCACCACTTCTTTTAACTAGAGAAGACCTACTGAACTAGAAAGTCTGACTCTTCATTATTGCTTACTGTAGAATGCCACTAATTGACTAGGGTAGACATAATTTTATAAAACAAAGTCCAATAAAACTAATTATTTATTTTAGTTGAGTTTTCTTTGTTCTGTGAGGAGAMCTGGGCACAGTTCTGCACTGAGCTCTGGCAGTGCACTTTACTCTTTAGCTAAAGACCTTTCAGGTCTCTAATAGTGTCCTGCTATGCTTTTCCTGGGTGTTTTGCTCCTGGCGTCATGGACTGTGTCATGCATTTCGTGAGACAATAAAATAGAAGCAAAAAAACAAATAAGGCCTATGACAGAGCTGTAGATGCAAGCAGAGCCTACTCTTCCTTTCTCAACAATCTGTATTAATTATCAATTTCAAATACATAATCTGGAATCCACATACCACTGAAAGTAACAGAAACCAAAAAGACAATTTGACTGTCTGCCCCTTTGGAATTTTATTTCTTTGGTAAAACATATATTTTTACTTGAGTGGTTATTTGAATTTAAAATAATTTCCTTTTCTTTATTTACATTATTAAAGGCATCTGACAGTAACAGTGCATTTAAAGTTTTAGACCTGTAACATCCTTATTCTGTTTCTAATTAAGCCTCAATTATAAGGCATGACCCCCTGACCATGTTTAAGTCCCTTTCCCAAGTGCATAACTTTGGATTTACAGTCACCTTTAGTAATAGGTAATTAGTTTAAGATCAATATTTTAGTCAAAGGAAAAACACTGAAAATAATTGAATTCAATAATTCCCATGCAACCAGTGTAGTTATTCTGGGCTGAATTGGCCACTTTGGAATACCCACTCTGGCTGTATTGCACTAGTCAGAGATGTCCTTTGACATTCATTTGTTCCAAATACTTCTTTGTGCCTGTTCTGGGGTTTTCTAATAGATACATTCTCCCTCCCCACTTATGATAAGGGACAAAAATTGGACTGCAGTTTCCAAGGCATTTAACAGTACAAATATAGTCGACAATCAGACTATGGACTATCAGGGTGCAAGCACTGTTACAAAGTCGTTCCTGTACCATAAAACTCGTATCATGTGCCAAAGCAGCTGATACTGACAGACCCTTTCCACAGTCCTAACTCTGCCTKGAAGAGTATCTCAGGGGAATGCATTGCAGCCTAAATAGGCCAATGTAAAGGTAGATGATGTGCTCTGGAGAGCGTCAGGTTACTGTATGTAGGTGCTTAACTGAACCTCCAGAGGGAAGCTAGGCCCATAACTTAGTCATCTCCAATGCTATTCRTTCCCTTCTTCTCTTTTTGCCCCCTGCAGTCATTATACCTCAGACTGTCAGCAGTGAAAGACTGGATATATATTTTTTTTTCTAAAATCCATAGTTATTAGGCTAGGTGTGGCATCATGAGATTCAGGTTTTTGCCCATGCAGCTGATATTAAGTCATCACTATAGCCACCTCCAACCTTAGGACTTCAAAGTACCAGGTGGACTAATGGCCTCTTTGCACTGTGCACACCGTGCATTGCACAAACACTTAGCGCACAGGAGATTTATAGTCCAAGTAAACACAACGGCCAGAAGGTAGGAAAAGAAAAAGAAGCATGATCAGAGCCTTGTTAGAGCTAGGAACAGAGCTCCAGAGTTCTAACAGCCCAGCTCCAAAGCCATTAAACACTGCTGTCACTCTCATTTTAGCCCAGTATTAAAAAAAAGTTAATAACGCTTTAGATTTACTTTTTTTCTGAGCTGCTAATTTTCACTGGTACCCTCCAACTCCTTGAAAAGAAACCTCACAACAGCATGCCTGAAGGGAAAATGTATTTTTGCAAAATCGTCTTTCCGAAGAAGTGACACAAGGAATGAACCACCAAAATCAGATCCTGTGAGCAGTGGGAGGAGCGGGCAAAAGAAATGTCTGCAGAGTAATGATGTGGGCAGCCTCACTCCATTACTCTCAGTGCAATTGATTCTGATGTATCCATTATATCACCCGCACTAAAAAACAGTGAGGTAGTTTCCTTTTCATCCTCTCCCATAATGACTAAGAATATAAACTTCATTTCAACATGGATGTGCTTCCTGAACCAAATATGTGGTGTTCAGCTTGTCGGCAACTGCGACATGATCTTG
Organism: Phoebastria nigripes; assembly: GCA_035582835.1. Taxonomy (NCBI): domain Eukaryota; kingdom Metazoa; phylum Chordata; class Aves; order Procellariiformes; family Diomedeidae; genus Phoebastria; species Phoebastria nigripes. The sequence continues at coordinate 1,134,862 of JAYKAV010000833.1, read as the reverse complement.
CACACCAAATTACAGTATCATTTCATACATGCAAAACCCAAAATAATTTGTAAGAAACATTATATTAATTTGTGGGACTTACCAGAAAAGGACAGAAAATTTTAGTAGAGATTATAAATGAACACCACTGTGGTTATCAGAAACCTTTGCATTCTACTAGAATTTTAAATGTGTGCTTTAACTTCCACTGAAGTCAAATGCAAAACTAAGAGTCAAACTGGCCCGGAGTGAAGTTTCATGTTGTCTTGGCCATTGGCTGAAAATTAGGATAGCTATTACAGTAGTTATGCAGCTGGAAGTATTTAAAGAAAACAGCAGGAAACACAAAAGATTATCCAGAAGAGGCAATTCCAGATTAACCATTCTAATGCATTAAAACTCACTATACTGCCCTTGTTCTGACTTGGAAGAAGGTCAGACTTTAAAAAAAAAAAAAAAATTTTAAAAGCTGTGGTTTTCGTCAGTAGAATGTGTTTTATGCAACTGCCATATCACAGAGAACTAGATAGCAAGGGTAAACAGTAACAATAGCCACATGAAAATCTCTGTATCCTTTCTTTTACCCTCTGTATATATTTTGAAAATTATATGCTGCCTTAAACCATATTCCTCACATAAATACTTGCTGAGAACATGGTACAACTTACTGCAGACATAAAGTATTGAAAAAGTAATAACACAGAAATTACTTCAACACAGGGTCTATGCACCATGGAAGTCCCACTTGAGCACTGAAAATAGGGTTTTAATTGTAACATAAGTGTTTCTGCTCTGCAGAGAAAGAAATTTCACCCAAAGAGAGCAGCAGGTCTGCACAATAAACATCAAAATGAGCCAAACAAAAGGAAACATTTATATTAGGCTACGCTCCACTTTTTCTGTGTTTTTCAGTACACTTGTGAAACACTGCTTGAGAAACACGGATAACTGGTTCCTAGAGCAACTCTCTGTTGTGTAAACTTATTTTTGCAAGGCCTGGTGAATGGGTTTAATTTGCGTGAACTTGCCACCGGACTTTGCAGTGTTCTCTGCTTTATCACATATAACTTTTTTTTTTCTAATATTTTTAGTTGTAATGTAGAATAATTGCACGAGCCCTCTTTAGCACTGCTTTCCTGAGTAGTACTAAGTGTAAGACTTTCTTATGGTCTCCCTTCCATATTGTATTGTCTTCATATATCTACTAAACCAAAAAGGGGGCTTCATGAGTGAACTCTGTCCCGCTACACAGGGATTTATTCCAGTCATTTCAAGGTTAGTGAGACTGAATGGATGCCGAGATTTCTGCCCCACCCTTGAGTGTATCACAAGGAAAACAGCTTAAATGACATTTTGCAATTTTTTTTTCAACATCTGGACTACAAGGCCCAAGGTCTTTTTTTCAAATTGTCTATTAACATTTCACAAGGCAGCAATATATATTTATTTTTATAGTCTCGAGTTCCCTGCTGGAACAATTTCCTCTGACACAATTTCAACACTTCCTCATTGAATTTTTACTGCTGTAGTGAACAGTGCCAAAGGCTTTACCCAATGTAACCTCATAAGCATCTTCCCACTCATAGTTTCACAGCACTGAGATTAAGAGTAGGTTTTTCAAAGCACTTTTAAATGACTTAGAAGTTTACATACATTTTCTAAAAAAGAGGTGGGCATATAATAAATTCCATGAAAGCCAGCAGTATGTCTAACTTGCTCTCACAATAGTGAGGCAGCTTTCCATCAGCCAGCTCAAGCGTTAATAGCTATCTAGCTACAGCAATGTGGAGTGCAGGTTTTGCAAAGAAGCCTAGAAAAGTTTTGGGCCATCATTAAATTGTTATTAGTATATGAGACTAGGGCTGTCCCTTAACTGCTGCTAAAAATCATAGGCAGTCTGCTACGAGCATCACACCTTGGAACTGGGGTCCCTTCTTCTGCTAATAATAACCTGCACTGTACTCTCCATGTTCCTACCTTATGTTATTGGAAAACCAATGTGAAAATTAGTTTTAACCTTACCACAGCACATGGATAATTTTGTTTTTCATTCTACAGCCTTGGTCTCCTGTCTCTACAAAGTCCTTCAGACTCTCTCAGCCTCTCTTCCTTGCAGTTTCCTTGCTCTCAGATTTCTACCACCTTGTCCTCTTTCCTCACACGGATTTCTTTCAGATAGTAGCAGTCTCACTTCTAACTCTCTCCCTCACAGTATACTCCCCTTACCTCCTCAGATTTGCTCCCTTTTCTCATCTTAATGATGATCGCTTTCTCATCTCTCCCTGATACACAGCTTGCCAACACATAAAAACTAAATATTTTTGCTGAGAATAATTCCAGTAATGAGCAGGGCAGTGGAAAGGGTGGTTCATTTATAGAATATGCAGGCCAGTAGGAAATTCTGTGATATTTTATTTTGTTTTCTTCTAAAGGAGGAGAAAAAAACCAAAGCTATAATTGGAAAAACAGCAAGTGGCTTAGACACACAACAGCATTACCATGCTGGCAGAGGCTTGAAGCTAAAAGGTTTTGTCTTGCTATCTGTTCCTGGCAGGCAAGGACATGTACACAGTCAGTCACCATGACACAACGGATCTGGTGAAGTCACAGTAACTCAGATAGATTGTCAGAGCCATCCATCTCCAGGTCTCCTCTGCATCTTTCCTATACCCTACATATACTCTTATAGGGGTGTGCCCAGCCGCTTCTTTCTATCCTTAGAGGGATGGGAAAGACATGTCAAAGATATGCCTTAATCCAAAATCCCATGACTTCTCAACCAAAACCTGGCAAAAAATAATAAAGTAACACATGTTGAGTATGGTGGAGCTTAAAAACCCTAGTTCATGCACATCGTGCCAGAGTGCCTAGAAAAAGGAGAGGATCACCTGTGCCTTCGGGTATTTTCGGAAGAGACTGGGGAAGGGAGAAAGAAGCACAGACCACTGAAGTGCCCAAAGCCAAGCTGTACATTCGCAGCACGGTCAGAGGTACATCCCAGCTCTCCAATATCCTGGCTCAGGACTTGGTACAGACAGAGCTCATATGAAGGAGACACTGATAATTAATAGGTCTGTATCTCAGCACACAGGCCAGCATCATTTCCTAGGTAGGAAATTATGTCAGGGAAAGAGAGGATTCATCCTCCTTCTCAAGCAAACACAGCTTAGCTCCTGCTTTGGTAATACATTAGAATATTCATGAACACCATACTCATATACTTTGTCAGACAGGTAATCTGACATTCCTCGGACTCCTCGCATTACCTCACCTCTCTCCAGCAGGCTGATCCCCAGCAATGTTACACTGCAACGCTGGTGTTTTGTAAGAGGCACTGATTATGCAGAATACCTTCCATTTCACCAACAGCTCACTTCATCACTCCAGACTGCCTTCTTCTTGTCACCAGCCTCTGTGCTTCCTCTCTGTTGAAAACTATTTTCTCTGCCTGAGGCAATCTAAACTATCAACCTTTTTTTTTTTAAACTGCCAAAAAAAACCCCACCCACTTCTGTTCCTAACAGTCCTTACTCTTCAGCTCAAATGCCTGCCTACATCAGGCACATCTCTCCTGTCACAGTCTCTCTCCAGCCCCATAATCTTTCATTTATCTGATTCCAACCATGTACAGCCAGGGACATTGTTCCTTGTAGGAACAGTTGCCCTCTTTGAGATAGGCACACAAAGCAGCAACAGCAGTCCTCTGTGAAGAAACTTGGAGTCAAATGAGGATGTAACAATAGAGATAAATGCAGACAGAGAATAAAATCCCCAGTCACAAGGTAGAGTAACGCTGGGGAGGCAGTACCTCCAGCCAGAAGCAGAGTATCTGAGGATCTGTTTCCGTTTTGGTTTGCTTTTTGTTTTTTGGGTTTTTTTTTTTGTTTGGTTGGTTTTTAAAAAAAAAAAAACAGTTTGGCACTGCTTTACATAGCTCATCATGCCAACAAAGTATTTGATTTGAATTTTATCAGGCACCACAGGCTGACACAATTAAATCTAATTAGCAAGTCCCTCTGCTCCTGAGCATCCAATCCAGAAAGATTTTACCTTCTCATCTTAAACTAACTATAGGAACTGAAGTTATTTCAGCCGTTACAGCTTTGATAATACCCTAGAAATATTTACAGAAATTGGATTTTCACTGTTTCAAGCACATTTTCGAGAAGCACGTGCCCAACACTTTATGCAGATTTTGTGAGACCTACATTAGCCATGGACCATGATGTCAACCAAATAGCTCTGCCAAAAACTGCCAGACCCAAGTTCTGCCAAAAAAAAATGCAAATTCTGTTCTCCCCAGGCACTCTGGGCTTCCCACAGGACTGATTGCAACTGCTAAGGACGTGTAGGGCTTCACAGAGCAAACATCAAACCTTAGACTTCCTTGGGAAGTAATATGGCTGCCAGTGCACCCAGCAGAGCCGGGTCGAGCTGCGAGGGGCCGGGAAGCAGCTCTGTGGATCCTGGCTCTCATGTTTTCTTCCCTACAATGAGCTTAAATACCGCTGCCTGAAAATGACAAAAGCGCAAGTCACAATAGTCATGGAGTCAATAGCTGGAAGCAAAGGAAGTTACAAGAGAGATTTATATTAAATATTTATACAAGTATCTTTGTGTGATAGTATAAACCTTCATATGTATTTGTTTAAAACCAACCAATGATTGAAATTCATCTCTGCTTTGTAGACAACAGCAACAAACACAAGATAGCAAATCAGCTGTCCACCATTTGTTCTTATTGTGTCTTCTTCACAAAAAATAATCTTCTTGTAGCTATGTAATTTTCATCAGCCATAGCCAGATCTGAGGTAAGTAACTCAACTTCGCTGCTTAGGTCTGATAGAAGGAGAAAACATAATTATAGCAGATGAATGGCATAATATATTCAATACTGTTACTAGTACAAGCACATCTACTTAATAATCAGTTGACTTAGCAGTTTTTTTAATTAAATATTAAAATTAATTTTATGGCTCTGGAATATGAGAACAAAAAGCACCATACAAATCAGATCAGGACCACATCTTTGTAAGTGGTACTGGGCAAAGGAAACTGTTACGAATTCAAAAAAAATCAGAATTAAAAAGGTAGAAACACATTTCCCCTTAATCATCAAAGTGAATAAACTCCTGATTTGGCTGTATTAAAGAACTGAATTAAACATATTAAAAGTCACAAACAAAGGCTTTTAAAATTRCATTTATATAGCACTGACCATGAACTCAGTCCTATACAGAACACAAAAGAAGTCAGTCCCTGCACTAAATATATTTTAGCAGATAAAGTCTTTACCTCTGTAACTGGTTGCACATGCCATGAGTTTATTTTCAGAACTGAACCCTAACTAGGATACTGAGTGTTAACACAAACTTTAATTTGACCAGGAAAGTCATGGTAGTCTGTTATGACGTAGTTGTTTGATGTGTAGAAAGCTCAAAATGATTTTCAAGAAAAGGTCAGAGGAAAAGTAAAAGAATATTTTATGGAAACTACATCCACAAGAAATTCATAGTCTTTCCTAATATTTTTACTTAAATGAAAGATCAGCATAATCCTTTTTCTCATTCTTGTTATAGCTTTTGTCCTAAGACTGCAACACCGGGTTGTAATGCCTGTAATAGCATGCATGTTATTGTTTTATATGCTGGAAATTTTTAATGTTGAAGTATTATGATACATCACTGTCTAGCAATAAGTTGTTGTTCTCTCCCTGTCTGATGCTAAAGTTGTAAAGCAAGAAAAATTAAAAGCCAACAAACCTGAACTAACATTTAATCTTACTTTTCTCCAGAGAAGCAATTTTCAACCTTTTTTTGTCAGTGGACACTTAAAAAGATTCTAGGAGGGCACAGAATTTACATAGTGAATATAAAACTACTATAATTCTGAGAATTGTTTTGTTGTTCTTAATTTACCTTTCACAGCACACTCAGAACTAGCCTGTGGACACTCAAGGCTATGTGAGCTGCAGACTGAAAACCACTGTTGAATATAGAGCACTAGGAATTAAAATAATTTCATGTCATCACTGTAGCCAGATTAAGAAGAAAAAATCTACATAAATATCTCTTCAAATCCACAAGTATCAAGGGAAATAAAGGCTTTTTTTCAATTAATAAAATGTTCATTCCTACTCGCAAATGACATTCCATCAAGTCCAGCTGCCCCTTTGCCTCAGACACTAAATCCAGTTCAGTAATACCTGTGTCAGGAAAGACTTCCTAATTCCTCAGTAACATTTCTGGTCAAAAAAAAGAGATACTGGAACCTCCCCCAACTTGTGTTATGTCAAAGGATCAAGCCTGACCTCTGCACTTGCCTTGAACCTGTGCCTCCATTATTCAAGGCCAGGACTGTGATCCCTGAGGTTTTCCAGCTGAAAGAACCTTCCCATGGGACACAAATTCCCACATCTGGATGCACATCTGTGTCCTAAACATGCACTGGAATGGGATTTGGTCACATGCGGACACCCATGTACCAGCTCTTTGGCAGAGTAGGACTAGGGGACATGTTGCAGGGAATTCCCACCTTGTGGTCCACTCATAACCTTCACTTTCAGATTCTTTGAAGAGTCCTGGTTCCTCTAATAGGCATTGTTTGAAATGTTGCAAAGGCCTGAGGCATAGGAAAACCACTATCTCATCATGCATTTTACAATGCATTTTACCTGCAAAATTTTTTATGTTTCTTCCTGGCACAGCAGTTTTAGTAGATCTTTCCCCCTTCTTCATAACCTAGCAAAATAAGTCTTGCTACTATGACACCAGAAGAGAGAAAACAAGGCCAGGGACTGAAACTCCTCACCATAAATTATAATATACTTCCTTCTCTTGAGTTCTCAATTAAAAGCAGTAAAAGGTATTGGGGGGGGGAGACTGAAAAAATATCAGAGGAAATATTTAAAGCTGAACTTTATCTTTGGTCTTGCTATCCTGTTCCCAGGTTTGTCACAGACTTCAAAGAAATCCTGCCAGCTAATGTTGCTGAAAAATGTTTCATAAACATTTATATTTATCTAATTCCTTCCCTATTCTTACCTCCTCCAACACAGCTGGAGTAGTATGTTTCTTTGTTCATAATTCATTTCTTCTTGTTTTACAAAATATACTTAAAACATACCTGGGAAATAAATACAATGGAGCAGATGATAGATAAAATATTTACAAATCCAAATAACGCCCATCATACACAGTGGTTTCAACCTCACAGGTTGACTTTGTTCACTGGCCAACCACACTGAAATTAGGAGGGCAAATTGACAGCAATCATAAAGTTTTATTGCCTGGAGCTTATTGGGAAGTACTGGAGCCCTGGCTGGGTTCTGGAGCAAGTTCTACAAAGACGAATTCTTCTCATGAGACAATAAGTTGGCAAGTTCTCATGAGATTTTCTTTACGTATTTTTTTTTCCTCACCAACTCTACCCTCAAATTTTATCTTGCCTCTTTCCATATTTAAGCTCCTATCTTATAGCTGAAACATCTGCTTCTCTTCAACCTAACTCTGCCCATACTTGTTCAAAATGATGCCCAAAACATCAGTTTCCTGCTCTTACAGGCCTTGAAACTGGCCCTCTGCCATTCTGCTTGAGTACTCTGACCACAGGGGTTATTTTTAATTAGAAGAATCTCACTAACTATACCAATTCTTTGGATTCAGGAGATCCAAAGTCTAAATGCATGCCCTGCATACGTTTTGACTGAATGGCAAGAGATCATTTTGGATGTATACAAACTGTGACTGGATTATGTCATTCTCCCTTTTCATTTCTCCACATGCCTCTCTTCCATTCCACTAAAACTTGTGCCTATCGTGTCCCACTCACCATGAAATATCAACCTCTGTTCCCACTCCTCCACAGACCCACCTTTTACGCTTACCAAGTTTCCACAGTAGCAGCTTCGTGCAACTCCCAGCCTTCTCCTTAGCTGCAGGAGGAACTATCTGTATGTACTTCTGAAAATTTCTCCTTTCAGTGTTTAAAAATGCCCCTCCTTTCAACCTTTACACAAATATTGATGACTCTTAAATCTAGCAATTAGTAGCCTGAGCCACTGCCTATCACAACAAGCAAATACTGATTCTTTTGTTCCTTTTACTATCTATATACTACAGCTATCTCTAGCTGATCTTTAGACTAAGTTCAATGTGAACAAAGCAGTGACTTTGTTTTATGTGATGTTTATGAAGAATTTACTACAGAAGGTTTCTGTTTCTGTGGCTTGGGGCTAAACTTGCTGTTAGCTTTTAAAAAGATCTATTTATTTATGCCAGGCTTTAAAGATGGTATCTGGGGACAGAATATCACCTAAAGAGAGGTGGTTTTGGAATCTCTGATGATGGCTAGAACTAAGGAACCACAGTAAAATCTATCTTTAAATGGTGTGAAACATGTTCTACAGTATCTGGTCTGGGAGAGAAGGCCACCTGAATGAAACATATGGCCAGTATTCAGACAGAAGCCAGGTCCAAACCTAACTCAATCTGAGGTGGTAATGGTTTTTTTTTTTGTCCTTGCAGATTCTGAATTCTGATTGTCTGAATGATCTCTTTTCATGTCTAAAATTGGCTGAAGGTATGAATGGGGTCATTGTGGACTCAAGCCTGTTATTTCTCATCCGTTCAAGGGGAAATTTGCCTGCCTAACATCTGCAGGAAAACAGTTTCTTTTTCATTTGGTTTTACTTTTAATTTAGATTTATCAAGGCCTCCTTCTGGGGAGGAATCATTTTTTTTCTCAGTAGTTTCTACTTGCTGATAATAGATATCTGTAATAATCATGGTTTGCTTTCGGCARCAAGCTGACCATTCACAACATAAAGTATTATTATATTTCCATGAAAATACTAGAGATCCTAATATGACATCTCAAATTTGAATTCCAAATTAGGTTAAGGTATACAAACATATCAAACACATATCTAAATTGAATCTCTGTCCCCCAAATCTACTGTGAATAGATTTTAATCCTAAAGAAAGCCAGTGATCTCTGCAGACCACTGTATCTTTTGTAGTTTACTATGCTAATTCCACTCCAAATAGGATTTCAGTATTGTTGAGGAATAAAATAGATTATCTTTTTTAAATAACAACAGTAGTAACAATAATATTTCCCAGTTTCTAAATTTTCAAGTTCCACAAATGCCTTCCCTTACCCTACATTGCATAGCCTTTACTGAAACTATTGACAGGAACAAAGATCTTCAAAAGACAGTATAAACTTGGCAAACTTTTGTAAAAAAAGATTTTTCAAAATGTGTGAAAGAGCAACATTAGAAGTAAGGTGAATTCATTAGTTGTGTCTCTAGTCAATCATCTAACTGAATATGAATATGATTGATCTACCTTACAAGCAAATTTGAGGATGTTATTTTTACTATCCCTGCCTAATAACGACATTAGGACGCATTGCAGATCTTTTCCCTGTGTTTCAGTCTTCCAAACACTGAAAAAAGGCTGCTGCTTTTACTTGTGAGAACATGTGTTTCATCATCCAGCCATTATGTCAGCATTAATCAGTTTTTATTGTTTTGTGCTCTGTGGGTGGGTCTAAATATTTGCTGATGTCACTGTTAGTGCTTCCCTCACTTTCATTTTCAATATCATCACTGAATGCAATTAATAAAACCCACCAACAGCCAGTGTAATTTTCCCGAACAATTCTTTACGACTTTTGGGTTTATCTAAGTTTCCCTCCTAATTTACTTCCAGTTTGATGCTCGTAGTGCCCCTGCTGAGACTTCACAGAACTGAAGTTCCACATGAGATAGGTAAAACTAACAGGTCTGTCTCCTAGCAGTTTTCAATGACACTGCTCTCATCAGCTCAGCTCAACTTGCGAAGATCAGAGCAGGAACTCAGACTCATTTCTTATTATATAAATTCAAATATATAATTCAGATTCATTGCTATGAACATGACTTTTGTTATTCAGTGCGTGTATACAATACACTCACCAAAGTCAATATCCATTAAAAAAAATTCCATAAGAATCCATTAGAAAATCCATGGATTAGACTATCAGTTATGTTTTTCTCTATAGTGCTCCCCAAGGTCCTTCCCATGACACGCTCAAAGGGATGGATGATTTTCCATTATCCCTCACTCAGCTGACATGTTTCACTACAGCTCTTCATAACTCAATCTTCAGGGATTCTCAAACATTTGATCAGATGCACAATTTTTCACTAGCTTTTCTTGAATTCTTCTCTTGAACGGAACCAATATGAGCAGTGCTTGACATTTGTTATTAATGGAGTTCAGTGAAATGCAGAAGAGCAGGGTAACTTCCACCACGTTATCAACTTAAGGAATCTATTTATCTGACAGAAGATACCAAATGCCTGCATAAACCATGAAGTTTTGAAAAGAATGAATTTCACAATTATTCAGGTGCATATCTGGAGATAGAAGTATGTATGGCATACATATGTATGGCAATGTATGACACAATATCATACAGTTTTAGGGTTCTTAAAGCCTTTCTTTTCCTGTAAAATATGTTCAGAGCTGTAGGATGCAGTTAGAGAAGTTTTTGTTTTCTTGTTTGGGTTGCTGCTTTACAATCACTGACATTTCTTTTGCATAGGTTTCCTCTAAATTCTGCAAACTTCTTGAGTCTGCCTTTTTAATAAAATCTTACAGTTTCAGAGAAAGGCACAGTCTGACTTCATTTGCAGTTTAGATGAAGGAGAAGCGGGGAAAAAAGGCACTGTATCATTCATCATAATACTTGCTCTACAGAGCCAGAAAATTCCCCTCTGGATGCCTGAGACTTGGGAAGTGCTGTTCTTCCCAGCAGGGAAGCAGGAAACTTGGCAAGTCCCTGCACTCAGTTCTCCTTGGTTTCTGGCTCCAGTCTGGGCTCACTGCTCAGCTCCCCACCTTTTCTACAATTGTCGTAATAGAAAAAAACATACTAAATGACTCAAAAAAAAAAAAAAAAGGTTAACTTCACAACATCTGGTATTATGCAATTAAAAAAACACCATGGAGGATTATTTTTAATATTTCTGTGCTTAATTTCTCCTTATGAAACAGCAGGAAGTGTAAAAGCAACAAAACATTAAGGGAACACGTATAGGGTCAGGTCTGTTGTATCTTGGGCCAAGCTTCTCATTTTTTTTAATTATTATTTTTTAAATGAACAAAAAGGTGCCTGATTCCCAAGTTAACCAGTAAGTAAATAGATGACAAACCGTACTTTAGACCAAAATATACAAAGGCCAGCAGCTCCTACTGAGATGCTAAAGAATGCTCAAAAACATAGTCTGGGGATGTGCAGCCTTGCTAGGACTTTTTACACAACTCTTGAAGCCATTTGCTTGTAGGCTAAGTGGACGAATACAGGAATTGCTAGGTGAAGCCCAGAACAAAGTCCGTGGGCAGGACTCAGCATAACAAGTGATTATAAACAAGTAGAGTGCATACCTAGGAACACACCAAAGGCAGGTATTAGAGATGTGACTAGTTTGGTTCCTGATGTATGTTTACCACTACTCCCTGTGCTCAATTTTTTTTGTTTTTTTAATTAAGGCACCATGACATGCCCTGGATTTACACACTTGTGTGTCTTTAATGAGTTTTAGCCATGCTAGGGATTTTAATGCATATATAACATGGGAAAGGCCTTCCTGTTACACAAAACTTATTTAAGCCACACTAGGAACTACTTGGAACATATAAGATAAGTAAATACCTTTCTCCTCCCCTTGTTGTTTTATTTCTGTAACTTTCTAGGGTAGATCAGCTGTTGAACTTTTTAGTTTTGGGGAGAATCCCAAGGAAAGGATTACTGTGATATATGCATTATTGAGGAAGTAATTTGCAGAAAAGGGAGCCATTTATACACTCCTTGGCCAGCTCCTGGGTTATTCAGAGTCACTCAGAGCATCTGACAGAGGTCTGCTTCAGTGGCTGGTTTGGGGTTTTTTTTGGGTTTTTTTTTTTTGTTTTGTTTTTTTGTTTGGTTGGTTTTTTTGTTTGGTTTTTTTTGTTTGTTTGTTTTTTATTCAGCCTTAAAGCGCTGAATAAAACACACACTGGTCCTAACTGATGCAAACCAGAGCCTCTTAAACATATAATTCTGTAACACTCAGAGTTAGACGCTCAGTCTAAGTCCCCCAGTGTACAGCACAGCAACACTCAGACACGATAAGCAACAGTACTTGGGACCACATTTAGACCCTCATAGCATCCCTCTCTCACACAAGTGATTGTCACACTCTTTGTTCAGTAATCAGGATTTGTTTCAAACCCCATAAAAACAGTATTTCTTGCTCACATAACTGAAGACTTTCAACCTAAGCTGTAGCTTAAAGAGCTTTTTCCCTTTCTGAACTGAGTACTTCGATGTGACTGATTTAAGCAGAATTCTCCTGTCCTCCCTTTTTAACGAAAGTACATAAGCTGTTACACTTTGTGGGTCATACAGATTTCTCTTCTCTTTTATTCATTTTTATCCCTGCTGTGGGAATGACACCTGCTCTTCTTCCAGCAGCTGTTTCTTTTTCCAAACCTGCTCACCAGGATACAGTACATAAGGGTGCAGTATACATGCTGTAGGGATGGTTTGAATTACATATCAGAAGTCTCACGAGAGAGTCATTTGTCAGGAAACCCCTTGTCAGGACAGTCTTAAAACAAAACCTGCACATTCTCTTGCTGACTGTCAAGAGGACCACAAATCTCTACAGCTCTAAGAAGTCTGTTAGTATGAAGATAGATCCAGTTCTGTTGACCAATGTCAGTACCTCATTCACCTCTGGATTTATACAATTTACCAAACCAAACGGGGAAAAAAAAAAACATTTGCAAAAGCTTCTCTATGTAATTGTGGGACAGCTTAGCACATGTATCTAAATCTATCCCAGTCGTGCCTGTCCCGTTACAAGCTAGCCAAATCCTTAAATAAAAATGTTCATTTCAGATACCCTATCAGGTTTACTGACACTGAGTGACTTCAACTAATCGTATTGGATTTCATTGTGGCCACTACTTAAATTTATACAGTGCTTTCTCATGGAAAGTCCAAAAACCACATTAATAATGTACAGAAGTGCCTCAACTTAATAGGAATCATCGGTGTTTCATACCTCATTGCACAGAGCCCAAAAGGTGGCCCTGCAGGGCTGCAACACTGAGCCACCCTCCTTGTTTGCACCTGCCTCGAACACCCTGAGCCTGGGGCACCACAGAGGGAATTGGCAGAGCTCATGGTGTCCATATAGTGACCAGTGCTCATACATAACTGGTGGGTCTGGCCATTTAGCACTTGGCAGGCCCTTTGAGAGCTCTGAAGTCAGCTGTTCCCAGTCTAACCTATCCATTATTTGCTATATAACTCTCCAGCCATGTAATGTCCTGCATCTGCAATCAGACCTGCTAAGATTGCATTTCCTCCTGAAGCACTGATCGTGCTCAACAGCAACAGAGGAGGCATATTTTTCACAGAAGAAGAGAAAGAAAAAAAAGAGAAAGGAAAAGGAAAAAAA